>CAIGRT010073355.1:0-12296 GCA_903798405.1 Fraxinus platypoda | reverse complement strand
ACTTAGTTCTCGTGGGTTCGACACTCTACGCACTACTATATTACTTGCTCACGATCACATTCACTTGCGGGAAATCAAACGATCAAGCAAATTATAAAAACTATGACATTGACTTCACTAGGAAACTAAAAATTGGCACTACCGAGTACAACACGCATTACAAAAAGATGTGTTATTCGTGTTGAGGTTGTCGACAATAGGCATTTCTCAACTTCAATTTGGTCCAAGCAAAGAGGACTTTCTGAAGCAATTCTTACAAACTGGGTTTCTAATCCAAAGAAATGTAGGAAGACATGGTAATCTTCGAAGTCAGTACTAATTAACTTTCTACTATCCACAATAGAAAGCACTAAATGAAATTAATACAAACGTGCCTTCAATTGAGGTACAAACCGGCTAGTAGAGCTACACTTCATAATGATGCTATAGATTTATAGGTAATATAAAATCACAAATTATTAATGATTTAAGAAATTATAGCAATATTATTCATTTACTTTTGATATGTGGCCCAAAAAAATCATAAATGATATATTTGTTTCCCAACCCATTATTTAGATCATGAATAAAAAAAAAAAAAAAAATTACATTTAAGGTCATTGAATTTCCTTACAAATCAAAAAATATTTTCAATGTTTTCAGTAATCCCACCTCTAAAGGGTTAGGCGAGTAGCATTTTCCCCTTATTTTGAGAGCACTAGCTCAACAACAAGAAAGTAGCCTTTGGAAGATTATTCTTTTGAAAATCCAAAACACGTTTATTAATTCCAAGATTCAACTATCATATTATTTGAGCAATAAATTCATCCAAACTTTGATTTGTTTATCAAGCCATATTATTTCACATTAAACCACAGATCAAAACACTCAAAGATCATTTGATCAAACACCACCCGAAGAAGGAGAAGTTCTTCATTTAATCCACCGGAGATAAATCGATATTAGGGATCGAAAGCTGTTGCAAAAGCACAAATTCAGGAGGACTAAGATAAGGTACCAGGAGTCGATATCTAGCGTTAGAAGCATGCAGCCCAAGAGGGATAATGTATAAACTAGGAGTCGGGATTTATTTTGAAGGAGCACACCTCCAGTAGGATTAAGGGAGATTGCAGGAATTAAGGTTAGAAGTTCTACGGGGCAGACGGGTTTGGACCGTACTGTAAGTTTGCTTCGATTTACAGTGAATTACTGACTAGCAAAGTGCCCGTAGTTTTTATTTAGTTGGGGTTTCTCCATGATCAATTTGGCATTGCTTACTGCTTTCATATTTTAATTTGTGGTAATTCAGCATATGATAAATTGAAGTGATTGATTAACCATCTAGAAACAATTAAGAAACGACTTATCGCTTTTAATTGCGTAATTCCTCATGCTAGGTCTGGATATTTGATAAGTTTTGAACTTTTATAAGTGATGCACTCCATCGAACCTCCATGTAGAGGTTGAAGCCTCCATGAATGAGGCAATGCGATATGCTACACCACCAATCCGAAGCCAATAGGCTTCAGGCATATGAGATACCTCTCCTAGAAGATTCTTCATATAAGATCTTTTATGGTTGATTGATATGACCTCTCTACAGTAGCCATCCTAACAAGTCAACTTTTCAAGCTTTACATGCTAGGCCTAGGCTGTAAGGTGGCTAATTTTCAGTCCATGAGCCTAGAACTGATGGAATGATGCATATGACAAGGTATTTCGATCGTTAAGATGAGGGTACATATCTTTTCATCCAACGGTAACCATTTGACCACATCCACTATAAAAACTCACACTTAGTACCACTTAAAGGTAATGCAATTTTATATACTCAATTAATATTGCTCTATCATTTTATTTATATCTCCCTTACGTCCCACACCCAAATACATTTATACAAGTTAACTAACTTGATCATCACAATGTCCACGGTCGCCTTTCTCATCACTGAAGAAGGTTACGTGCTTTTAATGGTTTGTCGAAGTGTGCACGAGATATACCGCGTTAATGTGAGTCGTAATCTGTTGGCCATGTCACTCATGCAAAAATCGAGATCAACAACGATTATTGAGTATCTGCAATTTTCTGATGACACATATTGAGATGATTATTGAAAAACTATAATCTTGATTATCTGGATAATTATTGGGAAGTGCATGCGTTACTCTAGAATCCACAAAGATGAATTCAAGATATCTCAACTTCTCTAGGATGAGCTTTGCAAAATCTGAAATATGAAAGGCTGTAAACAGCATTATTTTAGATATTATAGTATAATTTTTTGGGTTGTAAGATCTTAAAAGTTGCTAGACCCTAGTACTGAAGAAGATAAATGACGAGGTACATTGAGTCCATTGATTTCGTGTAAGTAATTGGATCCGTATATTTGGGAGGTCAATGACATGTTAAATTCTTGTGAATTTATTGTTTTTGACATCCCTGATAGCAGTATCATGAAAGCAGTGATGTAATTTGGCCATTATAAATGAACGGGTGCATAATGATTTATATACACATGATATAGTGAGATATGACTTGATCAAAATTTCTTCAACTAAATAAAAAAAAAAAAAAAACTCATTTTCACACTCTCTTTTTGACACCTCATATGTATGTAAAGCATTATTTAACTTCATTATGTACAAGAAGCATTATTGATAAACGAATAGGATGATATTAAATACATGGACAACTCCACATGGCTTCTTTATATTAACCCAAAATTTGCTTTACCAACCCACATGACTTCGGCAGGGATTTGTCTTTGCCGGCTTTGTTTAATTTGATTAGTTACTTTTTGGTTATTTGTTGGTCCTTCGTGATTAAGCTAATGAATTTACACGATCAACCTTATTAAAGATCCTCCAACAACCCGCAAAAATGTGTAGCGTGGATTGACACAAATGTTTCATAGGATTTGTATATAATATATTATTCTATCCTCCTGCATTGTACTAATTTCGGTTTTCTATACAGTAGAAATGACAAACTATTAGAAAAAAATCTTGTGAATTAGTAATGTGAGTGATCAAAATTAGTCGGTCCTGAAATGTGATAAAAAAACTAATCGATCATAAGAGGAAGATTAAATTATCAGAGGACGACGAAATTAGTCAATGTCGGGCAAAAGAGAGGAAGAATACAGCAGCCTTTAATTTCAAGATAAGAACACGGTGGCCCTTAATTTGGATCACTTGATTTTGAGTTATTTTAATTTACATTGTGAGTCGTAAATTGATTAATGCAATAGCATAGAAGTAGACGACAACCATTATTTTGAATTGAAACATGGAAAACGAGAATTGGAAGAAAATCAAATGTGTAAATTTGGGCCACCTAATTTATTTTATTTTAGTTTAATTTGTGTTATTAATTGTTTAGTTTTTAATTTAATTTAATTGATGGATAACCAATAAATTAGTTAGTTTTGCATACTAATCACAGTGCTTAGGGGATCGAAACTTTATACAATAGAATTAATCTCCTGCCCTAATGGATAAGATAAAAACTTCACACTATTGATGTAACAAGAGAACCTTAGACGTTATAATTTTATGAATTTATGATCGTTTCAGAAAATCATATAACCATTTCAGAGAATCATAACTAAAGTTCTCTTACCATGTCAGTAGTGTACTATCCACTGAGGGTACAAGATTAAGACCACGTGTAAGTAAATAAAACCTATCATACATGTTACCCCTAGGGTGTCTTTATTGGTAGATTATCCATGTCCACACGTCTCCATCCCTAAAAGCACGACAGATTACTTGCCATAGTATCTTGTCGAAGTAACAAACTCAATACCATTTGAAACCTTAGAGAGTTGAAGCCCGTAATACAAGATTCTTAATTCGAAAACATTACTTTTCAAATGGTTGTAAAATTCTTTATTTGAAAATTCATATTTCACATAAGATATATACATTTAACAAAATGGTTGCAATATAATACACTTAAGCCTCTATAAATTATTAGCCTTGGAATTATGGAAAACTTATTAATTTACTGTATATTAAATAATCGATAAGTTAATAATTTATTCATTTATAAAGGTATTCTTTATTTTTTTAAAATATTGTACATTGTATTTAGTTTATCATTCTACGAACTAACCATTCTACGTATTTTTAATCAAGTATTATTCATAAACTACTAAATTTTCCAAAAAATAGATTGTACATTGTTCAATATATTTTGAATATTTAATCAAGCAAAGACTCCATTTAAATAAACAAAAGTCATCGTATTGTGACACATCATACATACAAATACTTTTTGAGATGCTCAATGTTCCATGACGTACCTAGTGGCTTCCCTTTCAGATCTTTGAGACTATAAGCCCACTTTTTCGACATTTCTAATCACCTCGTATGACACATTGATAAGTGTAAAATTTATACTTATCTCAGTAATTAAAGTGACTTGTTAGTATTATTACGAAATTGATACTGAATTATTTGTGTTTTTAATTATGGTAGGGGAAAACTTGAGATCGGAGTGGACATTGATCAAAAAGGATAAACTTGGAGAAAAATTTGCAATTCTGGGACAAAATTCTATACTTTGGAAATCCAAGGGACTAAATTGCATACATAGAAAGCATTGAGGACTTGAAGACAAAACTTATTCAAATTGGGCCTTGGACGATTGGAAGTTGAATGGAAATCCAATACAGAGAAAATGGACTCCTAATTGGATGACGCTGGAAGAAAGAGGGAAATAAAAAAAAGAGAGGGGATGCACGAGGAAGAGGAGAGCAGTGAGAGAAAAAAATCCCAACTTTTGTACAATCATTCCATCAAGAATTTGTGCAAGAATTTTGGTAATTAATCACATACCGTCATCAAACTACCGGGAAATTTACACGATGTGAGGAAGGTAACAAAGAACAATTGTTGGGATTCGTGTGGCGAAAATTAACAATAGTTTGGAGTGATTTTTCTCTTGTTTACTGTAATTAAAACCGGTGATGTCTTCTAACTTCGATTTGTCTTATTTCGACATTATGAGTGGCTAAATAAGTTATATGTTAGGATGAACGATGTAACTTAGAGTTTGCTTAATTTTTGTTTAATTCTAAGACCGTGCCACTATTATTTGTGTTCATTAATTATTGTGTGTTTAATGCGTCAGTTGCTTGATCACTAATTGATTGAATTGAGGATAGTACGAACACTGAGTGGTAACGTATGATTCTAGCTTGTGTAATAATTAATATATGTATTATAAAAAATCGAGAAATACTTATAGGCTATGCAATCTATATAAAATTCTATAGGTTAAAGCATTCATATATGTTTGAATTTACATAGAGATATGATAAGTTAAGGTATATAAGTAGGATTAGTGTTACTCGAGAGAGATCACTAGCTACACTAGATTAATTTGATTGTTGGTATGTATAAAAATGGGCATAATGAATTGGAATTAGATGAAAGTAAGCAACCTAAGTGAAATAAGAATTCCTAACTGCCTAATCTCATAATCTTCTAAATAGTATTAATTTGATTTCGTTATTTAATTTAGTAAAATTTTAGTTATAAAATGCAAATAGATTTGATTATTGGTTACCATTTTAACTTGAATTGAAGCTAAGTTATTTAAAAATTGATATTAGATAGTAGTCTCTGCGAGACTATACTTGGATTTAAAAAGTCATTTTACTACTGTCACAATCCGTACACTTGCTGAATCACACGAACAAGTTTTTGGCGTCGTTATCGGGACTACTTTATTTGCTGTAGTTTTATTAATTAATTATAGCTTTGATTTAAAAATATGTTCTCACTTTTCCCTTTTTAGGTTTCCTTGTATGTGAAGTTCGAGAAATGGTGATCTCGTACCAATGGATCCAAAAATCAAATGCACTTTCATATAAAGAATTAAGCAACAATGAGAAAACATCATGGCAGAGCAGAATATATCATTACAACCGGCATATGTTGAACAACCAGTTGAAATTGATGAAGATGATTTTCCACTCAGGCAATTCATCACACCACATGTTGCACCAAATCAATCAAGCATTGTTTATCCTCCATTTGGGCAACTAAACTTTCAAATGAGGATATACATCATTTTATTGTTCCAAAATGGAGCATCTTTTTATGGAAAGTCTCATCAGAATTCACACAATCATATCTCATGCTTCCTGGACATCTACCAAAACTATAGTTTTCATGCATTATTCGATGAAACAATTAAGTTGAGACTCTTCCCACGTACACTTAGAGATGGAGCAAGAGAATGTTTGGATTCCCTACCTGCGGGAAGCATTAGGATCTGGAATGATCTCGTACATAAGTTCGTCATAAAGTACTTCCCACTATCGAAGGTAACTAAATTAAAACATGAGATCTACACATTTCAGCAGGATAAATTAAGAGTTTTCATGAAGCATGGGGAATATTTAAGCACTTGATTAGAAAGTGGTCTAACCACGATATTAAGAAAAAACTTGCAATGTATTAGTGGATGCAACTTCAAATGGATCTATTACATTGAAGTCACTCAATGAAGTAGAAGAATCATATGAGACAATGGTAGCCAACAATGCCTTATGGCCTTCCTAAAGAGCCACACAAGCCTATACAATAAAACATCCTTTGAAGATCAAAAACATATTCCATAATGATCTTGATTCAACCACAAGACCAAAATACGAAAGATCAAAAGATTAAACACCAAAAACCAAATCCTTTACCAATAATCATTAAGAGTTCTGAAGTTTGGGAGAGGCAACTGAAGTTTCAATTGGAGAAGAATGAGATTCTTTTTTAATAATCCACGTGGAGAGAAAAGAAGTTCCGAGTTCTAGAAAGTACTGGAGGTACAATCGAACAGGCTCTTCGATGATTTACAAGTTGAGTGGTCAAAGTCTACTAATGTTTAGACCAATTGCAAGATATCTTTTCTAATGGATTGTATGGCAAGGTTTGCTTGGAGGTTTTTTTTATCCCCGTGAAGAGTTCTTCAAGGGATATTTTTTGTTACCATATTTGGTGTTGATTTTACTTTTACTACTTTGCTCTACTTGATTTATTGATTACTTAGGGTTTAACATTGATTAAACTTAATCGTCTAGAAATAATAATTAGCGACTTGTTGCTTTTTATTGATTGTTATTTTAATTTCGCATTATACACCTATTCACCCCTCTCTAGGTGTTGTTGGGTCTAAACATTGGTTAACTTTCAATTGGTATTAGGGCATAATTCATTATGTGACCTAATTTTGTCTAAATGAGTCAATCACTTTTTGTTTTTTCATATTTTGATGAAAGCAATTACGCTTACTGGAAGGATAGGATGAGAGACTTTTGAAAGTCTATGGATGAGCGGGTTTGGGATAGAGTAGAAAAGGGTTGGACTGTCCCCATCTACATTGGTTGCTGGTGTTATTAGATGTACAAATATCTCTACGTGGACTAAAGATAATTTAGCTGAGTGTAATTGGAATAGCAAAGGTGCCCGTCCTATCTTTATGGCTATTTTCCCAAAAACGTTTAAATGGGTATCCATGGGTAAGACTGCTAAGAAAGTTTGGTACATATTAAAAACTACACGTGAGGGAACTAAGACCGTGAAAAACTCTAAACTTCAAATATTAATCATTAGCTTTGAAGAAAATAGGGTGAAAGAAGATGAATCATTTGATGAATTCTACGCTAAACTGAATGATATTATGAATTCTAGTTTCAACTTACCCAAAGGATTTAGATATAAGGTTATTGCTATTGAAGAAAGCAAAGACTATATGCGATCAAGATAGAAGAACTTGTAGGATCCCTCCAAACATAAGAACTTAGCCTATCCCAGTCTAAGAAGAACAAGTATTTAGCCCTCAACACTGTTAAGGAAGAAGACTGCGACAGTACAAATAATGATACCTTAAAGGTTAAGGAGTTTCCTTACTTTGTAAAGAAATTTAAGAAATTCTTTAAAAATAATAAGAGATAATCTGAGAAGTATAATGGTGACTCTAGTAGACATAGGAAGGATAAAAGAGTGAAGAGAGATAATAAAGATGTCAGGAATAGGTCTCAATCTGTTAGGTGTCATGAGTGCCAAGGTTTTGAACATGTTAGAGCCGAGTTTCAAGTTAGAAGAAAACCTTAGGTAAGGCTATGCATACTACTCTTACTATTAATGAGTCTAGCTCAGATGATGAAAGTGAGAACTCCAATCCTGATAAAGGTGTTAATTATATGATGTTTGCCTCTTAGTTAAGAGCGAACAAATAGACGAGAATGAGAGAGCTGAATACATTGAGAAGTCTGACTTTTCACAGGAAGAAATAAAAGATGAGCGGGATATTTACGAGGCTTTTGACCAACTATATGAGAATAGACTTAAGTTGAAAAAGATTAATAGGTCCGCCTTTAAGAAATTACATGAATTGACGTTAGAAAAGGATAACATAGAAGTCAAACTTGAGAAGTCAACTAGAAGATTGAATGAGATGAGGGTCCAGAAAGAGTCCTTAGAAATTATGGTTAAGAGTCGTACGAGTGATCTTGAGAAATCTAGTGTCCAACTTTAATCTTTTTCTAGTGGTACTGAGAAGCTTGATAATATTTTAGGATTGAACAACCCTATTGGGAATAGGGGAGGATTAGACCATAAAGAAATAATTTTTCATACCACTACCCATCTAAAACCAAATTTGTGTTTGCCTCTAACAAGACTAAGAGTGTAGTAGTTCTAGGACAAAGATCTTTTGTACAACATAGGTTTCCTTAACTACGGTTCAAAGTTTGAAACCTAGAATTACTTCTAGATTCATTCCAACATGTTAAATTGTGGTGAGAGAGGTCACATAAGGCCTAAGTGCCATAAGCCTTGGTTAGGAACAAGAAACAAGATCTCACAAGTAATGTTAGATTATTGACTATATGATGTGTAATTTGACTAAGATTACATCTTTTTCTAAGAAGATTTGGGTAAAAAATAGTGAACTCTTTGGTCAAAGTGATGTTATAAATTGCGGCATTAATCGTGTTTCTCTTCAATGTAAGAGCTCTTGAGTACCTCATTAAGTCGGTCTATAGGTGCATACATTTGCATTGTTTATGGTATATACATATTCATGTATGCACTCAATTGTTTTTTGGTTATCTCATTTTTTTCATTATCCTCTTAAAATAAAAAAATGAAAAATAGAAAATATGAAGAAAAAAAAAACAAAGGTGAAAGGATTTTCAAAACATAACACTTTTGAGTGATATCCTTGGACATGTTATCTTGTGATCAAGTACTAGTAAAATTAATGAATGGTGAATAAAGTTTTCATTAACTTTGTTTAGAACTTGTTTGGAGTACTTGTTATTGATTATTTCATGTATCATTTGCATTGCACACATTAAGATTTTGTGAGTGAGTTTCGATCGCGTGTGTGAAATTTGGGATAGTGGTCATCGATATGTTGAGGTGACATTGAATATGAATTGACATGTAACTAGCTAACCATAACTGTAGTATATTCCTCATAAAGAAAATAATATTAAGCTTAGAAAATTTGTGATACATGGTATACTTCTTTTCATAATCTTTATGACTCAAGTGATTAAGCCTCCTAGGGTATTTAAACCTGGTGCCCTATAGTTATTTGACTTGGGAGTCATCGACTTAAAACTCATTACAAGGGTCATTTAGATAACTTATATATATATGGTAGAAAGAAAAAATTTATACAATGAAAAATATAAATATGAGTTATTTTGTTTAAAAGATCCTAATAGTACTGAGTTTGACTTTCATAATTTAAAGAAAGTATTCATTTACCAGTGATTTCTTTGCATGTATTTTCACACCGATTTAAGGTCTTGAGTCTTATCACACATAGGTTGCTTATACAATTTACTCTATATATGTTTAAAATGAGTTATGTGAGAAAAATTCACTAGTTATGAATTATACATGTATATGTAAGCAAATTAACTGTTTACGTGATCACATGATTTGATCTTTTAAGACATGATGTTATAATGAAAAATCCATGAAAATGAGTTATCTATAAAAGAAAAAATTTCATTCTTTCATTACATTTTTTGCATACTTTTGCATAGCATGCCCATGTGCATAGTTTTTCATAATTCCTGTCTACGTTATTCATGATTATATTTCTTGATTTCCCTTTGTGATTTGTGACAAAAGGGGGAGAGATTAGTTTATTTCAAGAAGTTGAGTATATGAGTCTTGTGGTTAAAGTTGAATCTATGAGTGGGGGGAGAAGTTGATTGTTTTGATCTTTGACTTAGGAGGAGTAATATTGATGATTGATGATCTGACTGGAAAGGGATTCGATGATTTGCCTCATTGATATTACGTAGTTTTTGGTATAATATCGATATCATATTTTGCGTTGCTAGCCAGCTATTATGATATTATATCTCAACTTGTCACGTTTTAGTTTTAAGTTATTGATGCATGACACATGTTTTACTAGTGTTGTTCGTATAACTCTCTTATGTGTTTAATTGTCAGTTTTCTCTTGTTTTTACACATGGTATTGTTTTATTTCATGTGTTTCACGAAACAGGTATGACAAGTTGTTGAGATAAAGTTTGGGTATTGCGTCTTTTGGGTTAGTAGTGTTAGGTTGTGTTTATTGATTGTAATTTTTAAATAAATGATTTTGTCATGGAATGCAAAAGATGGAGTTTGTTAATTCCAAATTGTGTTGGCAATTTTTGTGTCCAAAATCATGCTTTATTAAGTTGTAATTCGAGTCAAAGAGTAGGGGGGGTTGAGAATATGAGTTGAAGTAGTCAAAGATAGAAAAAGGAGAAAAAAATAGCTGTAAAATGCTCGATGCCTACGTATGGAGTGCTCGAGCATCTTTTTCAGAGACTCAACCGCTCGCTGGCCAAGCCAGGGGTGCTCGAGCAGTGGAAGGACTGCTCACTAGTCAAGAAGAAGACCACTCGAGCGGTGGTATATCCGACTGAAATCCTAGTCGGGATTTTATGACTTTTCACAGTTCCATACAACCTCAACCACTTTATCTTATATATACCCAAACATATTTTGTAATCGGTTGATCAATTGTTCATATAAGAGAACATCCTTTGAAAATAAAAAAACATATTCTATAATTCTTTTGATTCAACCATAAGATGAAACAAAAGATCAAACACCAAAAACCAATTCACTTACCAATAATCCTTAGGAGTTCTCAAATTTGGGAAAGCGAAGAACGAGGTTCGTTCTTGGTGATCCATGTAAAGGGAAAAGAAATCCAGAGTTCTAGAAAGTGCTAGAGGCATAATCGAAGACATTCTTCGGTGATTTACATATTGGGTGATTAGAGTCTACAAAGGTTTAATTGTTTCTAAACCAAATGTAAGTTATCTTTTCTAGTGGATTATTTTGGCAAGGGTTGTGTGGAGGTTTTTTTTTATCCCCGTGAAGACTTCTTTGAGGTGGTTTCATTCACTGCCATATTTGTGTTGATTTTACTTTTACTACTTTGATTTGCTTGATTGATTGATTAATTAGAATTTAATATTGATTAAACTTAATCATCTAGAAATAATAATTAGTGACTTGTTGCTTTTCATTGATTGTTATTTTAATTTTGCATTATACACCTATTCACTCCCCTCTAGGTGTTGGGTCTAAACATTAGTTAATTTTCAGTGCTTACACCCTATCAAGACCCCATTGATCACACAAATAGGAAGGTTAATGGCTTGTAATCTTTCTTCTTCTTCTTCTTCTAGTTCTGGGTTCTCTTGGATTATATGTCTCCACTTTATTCTGTCTCATTGTCAAAAGTTAATTCATTTTCGCAGTCATATGCCACACGTTGGTCTTTGGTGAGGCAGATAGCTGCAAAGTGTCCAAATACTTTGCACTTAAAACATTGAGGTCCATCTTCAAAAGCTTTGGCCTTGCCCTTCGCATCTACTGCAACTCCCTCTTTACTATATCTCCGATGGTTTTTGGGATATTGTAAGTTGTTGTGGCTTAAGAAGTCCCAATTTTGATAGACTAGTAATGCTTATGGCTGCTTACATTTGTTTATCTCTGTAATTGCAAAGACAGTGGTATGATTCCTCCACACACTTACTCGGGCTGTCAACATGTCCTTTCGGATGTCCGCCTTTAATCTATTGAGATAACGAGCAGAGATTGGGTCTCAGTCTCCACTACTTTGCTTCGAACGGACAACTCGTAGAACCCTTCTATGTATTGGTCGATAGTGGCTTTGGGTTCATGTTTTTGCTAAAACATATCTTCAAAAATTAATTGTTTATAATTAACTAGTACAGTTAAATCTCGATAAAGTAATACCCTCGGGACCGGAAAAAA
>CAIGRT010073354.1:0-14416 GCA_903798405.1 Fraxinus platypoda | reverse complement strand
ATATTCAATCCATAGATTATAATATTTGGAAAATCATTGAATATGGTCCTTAGAGCCTACAAAAACGATTAAGGTTGATAGCAAACCTGATCAAACCATTCCAAAACTTAGATAGGAATATGATGAAAATGATAAAAGAAAATTGTCTTTAAATGCTAGAGCCAAAAATATACTTTATTGTGCATTAGATAGAAATGAATTTAATCGTATTAGTATATGTGATTCAGCTCATGAAATTTGGCATGCTTTAGAGATTACTCAGGTGATGAACGAAAATTTATTGATAAAGGCAAGTCGAGAAATGAGCGCATGAGCAAGGGATACGTTCCGGATCGATCCATTAGACAGAGGCGAGAGGAGGTCAAGGCCTTCACCCATTTAAATACTTCGCGGGCAAAGATATTGATGGAGATTAGGGATATGAAAGAGCTTGATTGGCCGAGACCGATGGGAGCATCAGCCAGCAAGAGGGATAAGAGCAAGTATTGCCATTTCCATAAAGATCATGGGCACGATACAGAAGAATGCATCCATTTGAAGGAGGAAATCTAGCACCTCTTGAAGCGAGAGTTTTGACTAAATACGCGAGAAATGATCGAGGTACGCAGAAGGTTGATGACCGACCATCGCCTAGGGCTGGTGTCATAAATGTGATTATTGGAGGAATCGCAGTAGGGGGGGACTCGAACTCGACTAGAAAGAGCTATGCACGCATAGTCAGGGTCTGCTTCATTCAGAAAAAGGCTGGGTTCAATCAAAACATCACTTTTGGTGAAGAAGATTTAATAGGCGTGGTAACCCCCATAATGATGCCTTGGTGATAGTCGGCGACATAGCGGACTGCGATGTCAAAATGGTGTTAGTTAATAACGGTAGCGCAGCGAACGTTCTCACTTGGGAAGCATTTGTGGGATTGAAAATTTTGTTGGAAAAGTTGAAAGCAATATCCACCCCACTCCTAGGATTCGGATGGACTACTGTGATACCGGAGGGGGTCGTGGAACTACCGTGACATTGGATACTTACCCTGCAGGGTGGTGATCTTGACGAACTTTTTAGTTGTCAAGACCCCCAGGCGTATAATGTAATCTACGATCGACCCCTGCTGAATGTTGCTGGGGCTATTCCTTCCACTTACCACCAAGTGATGAAATTTCAACTAGTCGTGGTGTGGGGTGTGTAAGGGGTGATCAATAGTTTTTGAGGAAGTATTATGTTGACAATATACGGACGAAGGGATCACCACCGTTGATGATGTTGGATCTTGAGCTTCCAAGGGGGCGAATTGAGCCCTTTGATACTACGGAAAAAATCTTGGTGGTAGGAGGGAGTGAATTTAGCATGGGGGCAGACTTGGGCCTAGTGGAAAAAGAAGAATTGGTGAAGTGTCTGTCTAGCAATTTGGACTATTTGCGTGGTGCCTGAGCAATATACAAGGGATTGATTCATCTGTGGCACACCAGCGCCTTGGTGTTTTACCGGGCGCTAAGTCAATAAAACAGAAAAAAGAAATCTTACCTCGGAGTGGCAGGCTGCGGCGAAGGCCGATGTCGATAAGTTACTGCAGGTAGGGTTCATTAGAGAGGTACAATATCCCAAATGGTTAGAAAATGTCTTTCTGGTGAAGAAATCAAATGGAAAATGGCGTATGTGTGTAGACTACACCGGACNAATAAAACAGAAAAAAGAAATCTTACCTCGGAGTGGCAGGCTGCGGCGAAGGCCGATGTCGATAAGTTACTGCAGGTAGGGTTCATTAGAGAGGTACAATATCCCAAATGGTTAGAAAATGTCTTTCTGGTGAAGAAATCAAATGGAAAATGGCGTATGTGTGTAGACTACACCGGACTCAATAAGGTGTGTCCGAAAGACTCGTACCCGCTACCCCAGAATAGATCACTTGGTGGATGCCACATCAGGTCACGAACGATTAATTTTTTTTGGATGCATTTTCTGGGTATCATTAGATCTCCATGTCAGAGTTGGACCAGGAGAAAACCTCCTTCATAATTGATGGTGGGACGTACTGTTATACGGCCATGCCGTTCGGTTTGAAAAACGCCGGAGCAACTTATCAGAGAATGTGAATAAGGTCTTTAGAGACTTGCCTGGGAGTGTCATCAAAGCTTATTTAGATGATATGGTCATCAAGAGTATGAAGGCCAACGACCATGTAAGTGACTTACAGAAAGTTCAATCCAGAGAAGTGTGTTTTTGGAACAACAGGCGGTAAGTTCTTGGGTTTTATGATAACAAAAAGAGGCATCGAAGCAAATTTGGATAAACTTCAAGCCATTCTAAAGATGAAGAGCCATGAAAATATGAAGGACGTCCAAAGGCTGACAGGTCGGGTAGAGGGGTTGAATCGTTTCATGAGTCGAGCAGCAGATAAGTGCTACTACTTCTTCAAGGCGATTGGGGGCTCTACCAACTTTGAATGGACCAAGGAGTGTGAGGAATCGCTTGAATCCTTGAAACAGTCATTGCAGCAGCCACCGATTTTAACTAGGCCATGTGCAGGGGATGTGCTATGTTTATACTTAGCAGTATCAAAGCATACGATTAGTGCGGTACCTGTGAAGGAATTTTCAAAGGTGCAGAAGCATGTTTACTGTGTTAGCCAGGTGTTGAGGGGTGCAAAAACTCCCTATAGCCTCGCAGAGCAGTTGGTATTTGCATTAATTATAGTAGTTAGAAAGTTAAGGTCGTATTTTCAGTCTCACACCGTACATGTCATAACCGATCAGCCCGTCAAGCAAATTTTTCATTAACCTGAGACATCGGGGAGGATGTTGAAGTGGGCTATTGAGTTGAGCGAATTTGACATTGAGTTTAGGCCAAGAATGACCATCAAGGCACAAGCGTTGACAGATTTTATCGCAGAGCTTACAACTCTGACCGATTGCCCCTCTCAATTGGAAGCTGTTTGGAAAATCTTCGTAGATGGATCCTAGCATGACAAGGGGTCCGGAGCAGACATCATTATGATATGGCCGAAATCTGAAGAGTTGGAGTATTCGTTGCACTTTGAATTCCCGACAACGAATAATGACGTTGAATATGAGGCAGTTATCATGGGCCTGAGTTTGGCAACCAGACTTGGGGTGACATCAGTCGAAATTTGCAGTGACACTCAGTTGATCGTTGGACAAGTGACATGTGAATTCGAGGCAAGGGACATAAAGATGGCATCCTATCTAATGAAGGTTAGGGACCTTCAAAGGAGATTTGCAAGTTTCAGGATAACCAAGGTCTTTCGTAGAGACAATAAGCGGGCATGCGTCCTGTCTAAGCTAGCATCGCAAATCCGAAGAATCTAGCTAGAAAGGCAAACGTACAAGTCCTGCGACAGTCGAGCATTTTGCTCATAGTTGACACAGCGAGCACGGAACATGAAAAAATCTAGTTAGACCTATGGTAGACTATCTGACGGAGAACAAATTGCCAAAATGATGCATCTGAGGCTAGAAGGCTGAAAATTTGGGCATCTTCATTCACAATAATTGATCGAATACAAGCCAGGATTTACCATGCCATACCTGAAATGCTTGCGCCCAACTGAGGCTCGTGAGGTGTTACTCGAGATACACTCGGGGATTTGTCGCAATCACTAAGGGGCAACCACCCTTGCCTTTAAAGCTCTATGACAGGGGTACTACTGGCCCACGATGAAGGAGGATGCCAAGGAGTTGGAAGAAAGTGCGATGCATGTCAGCGTCATGAAAATTTAATTCATGTTCCCGCCGAGCAACAATCGGCCATTTTTGGAGTAAGCTCTTTCTTTCAGTGGGGGATGGATATTCTGGAGCCTTTCCCTATGGCCAAGTACCAGAGAAAGTTCTTGCTGGTAGCTATTGATTATTTTTCAAAATGGGTCGAAGCGGAGCCTTTGGCTACTATTACGATAGCAAAAGTACAGAGCTTCATTTGGAAGAACATTATATGTAGATTTGGCATACCGAGAGTCCTCATCACCGAAATGACAGACAGTTTGACAACAATGACTTCATGGCTTTTTGTTCAAGTTATCACATAGATTATAGACTCACTTCCGTTGCTCACCCCCAGTCTAATGGGTAGGTGGAATTAATAAATGGAACGACCTTATGGGATCTTAAAACGAGATTGGAGAAGGAAAATGGGCTTTGGGCAGACGAGTTACCTAATGTGTTGTGGGCGTATCACACGACCCCACGAGAACCCACAGGAGAAACACCTTTCAAGTTATCTTTCGGGATGGAGGCCATTGTCCCACTAGAAGTCCAAAACGAGGCTCGACCACCAGCGCGGAGCTTGACCTACTAGATGGGTACTTGAATTGCTTGCGCCCAACTAAGGCTCATGAGGTGTTACTCGAGATACACTCGGGGATTTGTGGCAATCACCAAAGGGCAACCACCCTTGCCTTCAAAGCTCTGCGACAAGGGTACGACTGACCCACGATGAAGGAGGATGCTAAGGAGTTGGTAAGAAAGTGCAATGCATGTCAGCGTCATGAAAATTTGATTCATGTTCCCGCCGAGCAACGGTCAGCCATTTTTGGAGTAAGCCTTTTCTTTCAGTGGGGGATGGATATTCTGGAGCCTTTCCCTGTGGCCAAGGGGCAGAGAAAGTTCTTGCTGGTAGCTATTGATTATTTTACAAAATGGGTCGAAGCGGAGCCTTTGGCTACTATTACAACAGCAAAAGTACAGAGCTTCATTTGGAAGGACATTATATGCAGATTTAGCATACCGAGAGTCCTCATCACCGACAATGACAAGCAGTTTGAGAACCAGGGCTTCAAGGCTTTTTGTTCAAGTTATCACATAGATCACAGACTCACGTCCGTTGCTCACCCCCAGTCTAATGGGCAGGCGGAAGTAACAAACTGAATGATCTTGTGGGATCTCAAAACGAGATTGGAGAAGGAAAATGGGCTTTGGGCAGACGAGTTACCTAATGTGTTGTGGGCTATCACACGACCCCACGAGAATCCATAGGAGAAACACTTTTCAAGTTATCCTTCGGGACGGAGGCCGTTGTCCAAGTAGAAGTCCTAAACGAAGCTCGACCACCAGCGAAGAGCTCGACCTACTAGATGGGGTGAGTGAAAGAGCAGCTATGAGGATGACAGCCTATAAGCGGATGGCTGCTGGGTACTTTAATCGTAGGGTGAAACCAAGAGTTTTTCAGCCAGGAGATCTCGTACTAAGGAAAGCAGCAGCAGCGGGTCACCCACTGTCTAAGCTCGGGCCGAATTGGGAAGGACCATATGAGGTGATCCAAAGCCTTGGAAAGGGAGCTTACAGCCTAAAGGACTTGAAAGGAAACCACATGGCAGGCCGTGGAACACTGAGCATCTCAAGAAGTATTATTAGTAGACCAACGTGTAGGGATTTCGAGTCGCATGATGCTTTTATGTAAATATAGTCGTTAGGGGGTTTCATTTTTCTTTTCTGATGTAATGATCTTTTGTAAATATAGTAGCTAGGATGTTCATGATGTAATACCTGCTACATGTATGCTTTATTGAAATTATTTAATGAGAAGCCTGGATTGCAGCAAAAGATGAGGGCGCTAAGGAAGGATCAGCCTAGCTAGGACGTCCCGATGCGTCTGCTAAGACCCCAAATCTTGACAAGTTAGATATCATTAAGAGATCTTATTTTGTGATTGATTGAAACGAAGACTGCAAATCTCCCTTACTGCCTCGAAGATTGCTCGACACATAGTGGTGAGCAACAAAGCCAAGAAATTGCATAGCTCAAAATCACTCTAAGGGCTGGTGGTAGTTTTTCAAAACCAAAAATTGGTAAGACTCAAATCACCGGACCATGCTTTCAACAACCCAAGATTGCTCGACACATAGCGGTGAGCAACAAAGTCAAGAAATTGGCTAGCTCAAAATCACTCTAAGAGCTAGTGATTATCACTTGACCCTATACTCTATTGCCTCGAATCAACACATAGTGGTGAGCAACAAAGTCAAGAAATTGGTTAGCTCAAAATCGCTCTAATGGCTGGTGGTGAGTTTGCAAAATCAAAAATGGTTAAAACTCAAAACCTCCGGACCCTGCATTCAACAACCTAAGATTGTTTGACATATAGTGGTGAGCAACAAAGACGAAAAAGGGCCAGTTTACTCGAAATCACTCAAAAGTCTGAGAAAGAACCTCAAAACCAAAACTTGGTAAGGCTAGAAATCATGCTCTGTATTCGACATAGCCCAAGGGGCTAGGCGGAAAGCAACAAAACCGATAGATTTGTAACAAGCGTGACTGAGTTCTACGGTCGAGTAAGGGGGCTTTCAAAATTATAAATTGTTTGAGGTACCAAACCACTAGACCTTACGTACTGCTATTCGAGAACGGATAACAACACCAATAAAACCAATCAAAGATCGACAAATGAAATGCGAAAGGTAAAATTACAACCGGGGTTGGCGCCAACGTGCGCGGGTCAATGGCGTGGCATTTGACTTACGCTTGTGTAACCAGGTGCCCACATGCTGGCTATCATGACTGCTAGCTATTACGATTAGATAGGAAGAGTCGTGCAAGGATGGGCAAATAAATTATCATACGTCGACAAGCGACACCAATACTACAAGCTAGATATAAAAGAAAAAATAAAGGTAAAACAATAATGATGTTCAATAAGCAAGCATTCATACTCAAAATGTAGTAAGATTGTATGTCCACATCCCGGACTAGGAGAAAACAGTAAATAGCCGAATGACAAAAATCGAATAACAGCATAAAGTCTTAAAAGGCCTACAACAAAAGGTCATGTCAACCAGAATGCGAAGTCCCTTCACTCCCGCCTCGTGATGTGCGCCCAAACATCTTGGATTGAGGGCTCCACATTCCTTTCCTTTGCGCTGCGCCATAAACCTATAGAAGTCTGAGGGATCGATAGTAGGGTGCTTAGTAGATATCCACTCCTTGGTCAGTTTGATGGACGCCGCCATCGCCTTCTTCTCGTAAGAATGCAAGGCCTTAGCAAAATCAGATGACGACTTGTACCGCTCCACAGATACCTCCAGATCCTTAGCATACTTCGCGAAGGCTCTATATTTCTCCACCGCTTCCTCGAGAGGTCGAGCCAAAACAGAGCGCATGTTGTCTATCTTCATCTCTTGCTCGCGAGCAGGGGCCTCTAAAGTTTCGAGAGACTTCTTCAAAGAAGGGACTTTCTTTTTATACTTGTGAGACTCCTTCTTCTTTTCTTCCGCAAGGGCCTCCAACTCTGATGACTGGCGATGGCTCGATTCGACAAGCCCAGCCTGAAGAGCCACAACCTAAAGGAAACAAGAGAACAAATAACTACTGGGCATGTACAAAAGAATAAACAAACAAAAACAAAGAAAGTTGACAGAAAATCTACCCTCTGGGTGTACACCGATAGAACACTCTCAATGTCGCTAGCACTTAGCCTGGCAATCGCCTGGGCACATCTAGGCATAACCACAGATTTGAGTGCCATCATCTCTGAATAGCCCCGAGAGGGGGTGAATATAAAGTCCGGAAGAGGAGAACCCTCGCGCTCGGGCACGACACAACTCGAGCTGCCCCCTTCAGCCTCGGGTGGTGGGATAGCTTCAACATGCTCATCCAAAGGTTGAGATGCCTCCTCGATGGTACGATGCAGTGCTCCTCCATCATTGGTCTTCTTCATTTTCAATGGAGCAGAATGTGGGTCATCATCGCTCTCGCGACTACATTCTTCATTTTCAATGGAGCAGAATGTGGGTCATCATCGCTCTCGCGACTACATTCTTCTAAATTGAACTCCATCCTTGTACACACAAAATAGATTCTATCAAGCTAACAAAACAACGAGTCAGAGGCGCATAAAAGCAAAACTAAAAGCGAAACATGCCAAAACTTACCATCAGCAGGGATAAATCCCTCACGCTCCCTGGCTCGGGTAAGGACTTCAACACCTCGTCCAGATCAAAATCCATATCTGTGCACAAGTAGTCATGTTAATCAAGCCCAATAAATAAAGACAAGTCAAAGATAGTCACAAGTATAAAAATACAAGCAAGGTAAAAGGACCTACCGGTAGAACGACCGATCCCCACTAGCAACATATTCCTCATTGTCAGAACTGACCCCTAGGTCGGGCGCAAGGGGTGGAATTTTAGTCAATTGTTGGATTTTCACCTTTAGAAGAGGGGTGATCTCGACTTTACTATCGAAGAGGTGAATTAAGGGATGTCTCCAATGGGTATTGAAAGGGAATTGGCCCTCATGGGGTTGAACAAAGAAGAATCGGGATTTCCACCCGCTGTTGGAATTTCTAAACTTGGGAAAATGCAACGAGACCCTAGTGGTAAAGTAGACGAAGGTGTTGTATTGGGCTAGCTCATGCATCTCGAAGACGCACCTGAAGAGGTCCATTGAGAGTGAAATTTTATTATTAAGGCAAGCATATAGGAAATATAGTGTTTTCCTCCATGTGTTGGGATTTATTAGGCTAGGAGTGAGGTGAAACTCATTAAATAATGAGACGAAGAAATGATGGATGGGGAATCGAAAACCACCGTCCATAATATCTTTATACACGGCGACTTCGCGGGGGTCGGACCCGAGAAGCCTTTCTTTGTGCCTAGGGGCTCTATAAACATAGTGATCCACACGTTCATATTTTCTAAGTGATTTTTCCAATTTAGATGGAGAATTATAAAGGCTATAACATTTTGGAATCTCAAGAATCACCTCCTCGCTTACGGCATTTCGCTCTATCTCTATATTTTGGTTTAAGGACTTAGTCGAACCAATGTGTCTTTTAGGAGAACTTGGTTGGAAAGTATGAATCTCAGTCAAATGGAATGGATTATCGGAATCATTGAAAATTTGAACATCTTGAGCGAAAATGTCGACGTGGCCGGTCGGCCAACCAAAGGGCTGGTCGACGCACATCGACCGGCCTCACCGGTCGAATTTCGTTGATCGGTGAGGCTGGTGTTGGCCTCGACCGACCTATTCGATGATGGGTCGGTCGATTTGCACACTATCTTACTACCGCTCTCGTTGGATGAAGAAGATTTGAATGTTTTATACATGATAGAGGAAGAAAACTAAAATGACAAGAAATAAAAAAAACTAGGAAGAGGAGAGGAAATAGTTACCTTGAGAGTTAGAGGGATGAGATATTTTTTGCAAAGTAGGGTAAAAGTAAAGCACTCACCTCTTTAAATAGAGGTGAAATTTGATTTTTTTGGGGGGAATTTTCCCCCAAAACTAAAACCCAATTATGTAGTGCCACTTGTACAGTGTTTTGTCATTCTACGTCAATTGAACTGATCGACCCGTTTATATCAAATGTCGACATACATTCAAAAAAAAATTAGTAATTAACCAGCGTGAAGAGGCTACCCCTTATCGATAGACATTGACAAGAGGTAGATGGGCTAGTGATATAAGATGGCATTAATAATTACCCACGATGGCCATTGAGGTAAGGATTACTTGATATGCACCCCATGTGGAGCACCACATGATAGACCGTCTACCCCTACAGGCTGTATACCACTATGAGGACTTCTACGTTCACATATGCCGTCTACTACTATAAAGCCGCCTACCACCATGAGGCCGTCGACTCCCATGGGGCCGCCTACCACCATTAGGTCCTCTACGTTTACATGGGTCATCACCACTATGAGACCAACGCTACACTTAACCATACAAATGACAATGAGCTGGACGAGAACCGCCCAACAGCAAACATGGGCACAACCAATCGCTTGAGGAGTGGGGGTCATCCCGTTAGAACGTGGGGGAAGTGGGAAGATTTATGTGGGACACGTGGCACCATTAATTGTAGAATGAGTGCGTTACATCATGTGCCTATAAATACTCCTAAGGTAAATAATGTATTCTTCTTGAAACCCGAAATGTTTGAATTCCAATTATACTCTCTTCCTACTTTCCTAAACCAACTACTGATTCTCACGCCGGAGGTACAATGGGGGAGAAAGCCCCGAACTCATTTTGAAGGTAGCATTCATTGATCGGAGCAGCCAGAACACCCTACATGTCAAGGAAAACACGGAGATCTGTCTCGCTACAACTTCATGTACTAAGATAGGGTTGATTGTTGAGAAGGACGTGCGAAACTACTACTTATAAAGTCATATTCCCCAATTGTACAATTTGTCTGGCTTCTCTCTAATCCCAATCTTCCATTTTTGCATACATGTGTCTGACCATTTAATGAAGAAACTATAATTGAACTCCGGCGGCTGGTATATGTCTGGAATACATTCTGGTTCGTGTTTGTTGTTCTTCGTTCCTCAATCTGACTGGAGATCGATGACATTTCCTTCCTAAAATGGTCGGACACACATTTGCAAATATGGAAGATTGAGATTAGAGAGATGCTGGACAGATGATACAATTGGTAGATATGACTTTATAAGTAGCAGTTTCTCACATTCTTCTCAATAGTCGACCATATCTCAGTATACAATTTAGTTTTTATGTGGGTGAGATGAGTGAATTGAGGGCTAAGATTTTCTGGGGCTAAAATTGAGGACAAACTATTTGGGCTTAAAGAAGTTATGGGGTGAGTTGGATGATTTGATTGAGTTGTAATTCTTTTGACGATAGTTACTTGCCACGTGGGATGCGACGCGTCAGAAGCGAAGGCAATGAAACTTGATAGATAATAAATGGAGTGAAACTCTTAAAGATGAGTGACCATTGGTAAGCATTTTGAAATTTGATGAGTAAATCATGACCATAGTATAAGTTGGGTAACTAAAGAAACTTTTACTTGGATGATTTAATTGAGTTGAAATTTTTTAACGGCCGTAACTTGGCACGTGAGATTTTCGTTTGACATGTCGCAATGGGGGAAACGGAATCTGACGAATGATAAATAAACTGTAAATGGACAAAATTTAGCGAGTATTGTAAAGAAGTTTAAAGTTTAGTGAGTAAACTGTGACCATGGTACAAGATTGATGATTATTGAAACATTTAACACTCGAAATCGATGAATAATACGAGAATGAATTGATTTTAAAACAGTTGGGTCATACAAATTATAATCTTTGATTCAATCTAGTCAGTTGATCCAAATCTGTTAGCTGGATAAACAAAAACACAGATGTGATGATTTATATCTAGATCATAATTTTTTATCTCAACCAATCAGATTTTCCAAAATTTTGCATGTCCGAAGACAATTAATCAATTAGGGTGTCGATACGGGTGGCTCCGACCGGGCTAACTAGCCCGAATCAGGCCCCTCACATGCTTGAATTGACCCATCTAAAAATATGATTCTCACATATGAGAATCGAACCTACCATCTACTTTCAAAATAAATGCCAAAGAAAAAGTACTAGAAATTAGAAGTAGCACTAAAACGATTTCAATTGATCGCACTTTGATTGACAAGTCGTGTACACAGATTTTAATAGTTACACCATAACAGAGATCAAGCTTTACATTTGCCTTGCATCATTCGAACCTTTTAACTTTTGCGTTATTCATTCAGTAAATCAGCACCAAATTTTGACAAATAATCCTCCATTGAAGAAACTTGCTGACATAGTTGAACCAGGGAATTCATATTCTTATCCAACATTTTGATACTATTAGGCTACATTTTATCTATTTCTCGAACCATGAACTATTCTTCAAAACCCTCGGGCGGCCACCATCTAGGCTTAGGAAATGTCAAACCTCGCCTCTTGGCCGTCTCCAAGAAATCCACATCTTCTACGCCCACCTTCACCTTCAAAACTTCCAACAAATCCATCAAAAGTCCATTCTTTGACCTCACATTCTCCACCACCTCCTCGCCTCTCACATTCTTCTCTTTCCCCTTTATCGATGGTGGCAATTCACGCTTTCCATTAACAGAAACACCACCTCCATCAATTCTTTCTTTCCCTTTCCTCCCAACAACAGCAGCAGAGGGAACATATTTAAACTTCTCAATTTCCTCCGCATTCTTAAAACTACCTGGACTTCCCTCCCCATTGCCAATTATATGTGCTTTTTCACCTTCAATAACCTTTACTGCATTGGATTCACTAATTTTCCCCGATTTGCAATTTTTACTATTCTCATCTAAGCCATCCTTTTGCACATCACCATTTTTACTACCTCCATTGCTTTCAGCATTTTCCGGTACTTCGTCTTTTTCAGCAACCCCACCATTTTCCATGATTTTCTTCATGGGCGAATCCACAGGCATGTTTGCTCTCTCTGTTTTCTCATCAAATTCCTCAGCATCCATATCGGAGGAGATTTCAATCACGATAGGCTCATTTTTCTCAACAAACTCATTTTCACCCTCAAATTCCGAATCCGAGTCCTCAGAAACCCTAGCTTTTTTCTCCATAGAATTTTCACTCAATCCCCTATCTGGAACCCGGGTTTTCTTCAATTCAACAACTCCACTTCCCGAATTCCCCTCACCCAAGTCATTCGCCCCTGTGTCGCCTCCCATACTACCAAGATCGACGGCTGTAGGCTCTCCCACCGCACAATCAACGGTTTGGTCTTCGGACGAGGTAAAACGCTGCTCAGGAGGTGTATGAAATTCCAATTCATCATCGTGACCTGTACTTTGGTCAACAGAGCTGCTGCTGTCAGGTAGCGAAACCATGACGATTCCAGTAGGTTCGGATGAAGTGGGAGCCGGAGAGGATGAAACCGTTTCGGCATTCGATTCCGCGAATGTCTCGGATTCAAGGGCAAATGGGCAAGTTAGTAATTTCGATTCCTGGGAAGGGGTTGGCTTGCAGAACTTCATCAATGAGGCGAATTTGTCTTCCTTCTCTTCTCCCATTAATGTAAAGCTCTCTCAATATGTGTCTGTGCATCAAACGATAAATCTAGGGTTTTTTTTTTCAATTTAAGAATTGGGCTCTTTTGTTTTGTTAACGGTCATAGTTCCCTCCTGTATATTTCTTAATTGTACGGGTGGTCACTTGTCACTAAACATTGTGTCCAACTGCAATTAGGTCACTAAATTTCAATTTAATAGCAATTAAATCACTTTGTTAACATAATTTAATGCACGTGGACTTGAGTTAATTGTACCAGGGTCATCAAACGTTTACCTTAATTACAATTAGATCACTAAATTTTAAATTAACAGCAATCTAGTGACTTAAACTTCGGTTAATAGCATTTAAAGCATTCGACGATATTATTTTGTTTTATGTTCCTTTATATCCATATTATAACAAGATGTTAACTGATGATGGTTTGATATAAGAACTTGAGGTGATGATGTTGGGCTCTTCCGAGCATACTACCTAATCATAATATTAAAGCAAACAATTAAAAAGAAAGAAATAGTAAAAATAATACGGTCAAAATTGGAGTGATCAAAATAAAGTTAAGTGACTAAATTGCTACCAATTTGAAGTTCAGTGACTAATTACAATTGTGTAAAAGATTGGTGACCACTAGTACAATTAACCTAAGTCCAAGTGGAAGGCCACGTCAGCATATATTTGTTTAGAGTAATGTTATTTAGCCTCACTGAGTTTACAACCTCAGTCTAAGTGGCGTTAATATGACATTAAATGATAGGTGAAATTAAATAAATCATTTAATTTCACCTTTCATTTCACCTATCATTTAGAGCCACATAGACTGGGGTTGTAACCCCAGTGGGGCTACATAGCATTACTCATTTGTTTAACGTTCATGTCAGCAAGTTTTGTTGCGTTGTTTAACTTTGTACTAACATAGTGGTTTAATTATTGTTAAATTAAATTTTAGTGATCTAATTGTTGCCAATTGATGTTCAGTAATCTAATTGCAATAAGCACCAAATTTGGTGACCGCTGATAAAATTAGCCCTAATAATATACATCAACTCTCAAAAAAATAAAACTACACCAGCCCTCTCAATAACAACAACAACAACAACAATAACAATAATAAGCATCGGCAAAAAAGGACATAACATGCAAAATTTCATTTGGAAAATCTAGAATTGCATATCTAGCCCTTGTTTGATACCCATTTTTCTTTAAAATACATTTCGCTCTCTTTTCTTTTTCATCAATCTAATATTTCAAAAGACATTCTTACTATAAAAATGGGAAACAAACATACTCCTAATAAGAAAAAAAGTTCGCAAATTAAGAGCTTGTTTGACAATGTATTTATAAACATTGGTGCTTACAAATAGAGCTTTACTACACGTACACGAGAGTTGACACTCCCGTGTACACGCCCCCCTCACAAGAGGGGGGGCCCACAATTATTTTAATCATCGTGGGCCCCCCTCTTGTGAGCGCCGTACACGGGAGTGTCAACTTCCGTGTACATTTAGCATTTTTCTTACAAATAGGGGTGAATGTGTAATGAAACTTGTTGTACTTGTGTGTTCTATTAAATGTGTACATAAAAAAATAGTTTGACTAAAAATCTTTTTGACCAATGTATTT
>CAIGRT010073351.1:0-16461 GCA_903798405.1 Fraxinus platypoda | reverse complement strand
GTAACCCCAATCCTAACGTCACCCCACACGATGACTTCTAACGAGAAAAATAAATTATCCTACGCAATAATTTTAACTGCAATAATAAAAGGTACAATCCGCCCCAAAGCTTTCGTCAACACGAACGGCATCCGACACTCTAATGTCCAAGGGCAAAATCGTCCAACTTTCACTGTATTGCCCGAAACTGAAATCCGACAATACAGTAGGGTCCGTCTCGATGTACTGGAAAAACTGCCCGAAGACCACCTCATCGGAAGATGGCCCACACGCCCACAAGCGCCGGCCTTCTAGCTACTCCTCAGCCTGCCGAACACATTGGTGGTCTTAGTTTTTTCAAATTCCCACTGGTTTGGCCAGAAAACACGGTTGAAGGTTCGGTTTATAGTTGAAAAAATCTGGACAAATTTTCTGGTTTTCTGCTCGATTTCTGGAGCTGTCTTTGCTGAAAATAATCACCACCTAAAGCTCTGATACCATTTGTAAAATTTTGGGACTCCAATCCACTATTTCCGGGCTCAGTTTCACCACCAATCGACACCACAAAGAACAACCAAAGCTCCAAACCACAACCACCAAACTGACACCACCCACAACCGGTTGCTTCAACAAGAATCAGCCCACAAAGGACTCGGTGTGAAGAAGAAGAAAGCCCTATTTTCAGTCACCAAGACAAAGAGATAGGGAAGGAGAAATAGCCACCAAGAAGCACAAAGCAAGAGGATGGAGTCGGTTTCTCTCTCCTCTCCACAATGAAACGCCCTCACACTTTTTCCACACACTAGAAACACAATAAATTGGGTCACTTAAATATGCCAAGATAGTGGGCTTTAGGTCCAGATAATAGAGGCCCAATAGATACAAAAAATGGGCTTTCAACCCTAAAGCCGTCTAGGGTAATGGGCCAAGCCACGAACAACACTAATGAAAATTAGGCTACTTCAAATAACCCACTTAGGTTGTCGGAATGGTTCATTCATTGTGGTGTCGACATTTCACTTCAATCATCAACCGAGGCCTATGAAGTCTAATCCAACAAAACCGGTTTAATATTATAGCCCAAATTTATTGGGTATCAAAAAACCCAATAGGAACAACCTTTGAAACATGGGTAGTAACTGGGACGCTGGTGGTGGATTCAACTGGACTTTGGACCATATTGGTGGAGCTAAGGTGACGACAATGGAGAAATGGTTTTGTGAACTTGACTTGCTAGCCAAAAGCATGATTTCTTTTGACTTTTCAATTTTTAGCTCACATTTTGTTCCACTGCAACATCAAATCAAATCAAAAAGTAATAAACTAACAAATTAAAATAGTCAAATCATAAATTCAAGGCTGATAGTAGACAACAAATTAAATCTAAGATCAATTTTCGAGGGATAATAGGCATGTTGGGTTTTTCATGGGTCGGAGTTTCAAATTTCTCCATTATTTGGAAAAAAAAATATTGTTTTCCAAAAAAATTGTAGCTACAAAACAAAGCCAAAGGGAAAATTGTTACAGCAAAATTAACTTTTATACAACAACTTACAATGAACTTTAGCAAAAAAAAAAAAAATGAAAAAAAAGCAATGGAGGAGGAGGAATGTGAGGAAGAAGAAGAGAAAATTCAAGCAATGGGGTTGGGTTGTGGGTTTGGTACATGGGGGTGGGGTGGGGTGATGTTTTCAACATTTTGGTAAAACTTTTTCAACTAATAAAATAAAAAATTAATGAAGGATATGTAAGGTATTTAAATTTTTTAGAAGGGCAAAAAAGTCCAAAAGTGACATTTTTGTCAAAATTATTAAAATGTGACATTTTTGTAAATGCCAATTCAAAAAGTGACATGGATTGCAATTTCCTCTTTAATAATTAAACCAAAGAGAATGTTCTGTAAGGTTCAANAAAAGTCCAAAAGTGACATTTTTGTCAAAATTATTAAAATGTGACATTTTTGTAAATGCCAATTCAAAAAGTGACATGGATTGCAATTTCCTCTTTAATAATTAAACCAAAGAGAATGTTCTGTAAGGTTCAACCATAATTGTCCCAAAATAGTTATAAGATTGGTTGAACCTTACAGAACATTCTCTTTTGTTTAAGGATGATTAATAAGGATAATTAATATTAAATCATAAGTTTAAACAATCACAAACATTTAGATCAAAGCAGTAAAATAAATAAAACCAGACATGACAACGGAGAAAAATTTCTTGAATAACTCTTCACGAGAATAAAAAACTTCTGAACAAGCTTTGCCAAAATGATTCACTAGAAAAATTAACTTGCAATTAGTCAAAACACTGCCAAATCTTAGTTGAATCTGACCACCCAACTTGTAAATCAACGAAGAACTATTCGATTGTACGACCCGTACTTTCTAGAACTTTGGACTACTTTTTCTTCATTGGATCATCAAGAATGAACTCGCAGAGCACTGAAACTCCAAGCGCCTCTTCTACAATGTTAGAACTTTGAAGGTTTATACGTTAATGTAAGGGTTTTTGGTGTTTGATCTCTAGATTTTTTTTGTTTTTGTTTTTTGATATGTGGTTGAGGCAAGAGGAGATTTGAATATATAATTGATCTTCAAATGATAATCTCGTCTAAATATAAGGCTCGACCAATAATAACAAATATTTGGGAACAATTATAAAGAGTTGATCTTTAGATTGAATCAACAATATGATCTCTAATGTAAAATAATGATTCAACATACTTTGGGACGAACCTATGATTGTATATTTATAATAGGTAATGTTTGTAGGTAAAATAGGATTGAAAAATTGTGTAAAAATCGAATCAGGATCCTTTTCGGAACGAATTGAGGCTCGAGCGTTGAACGGCACTGTGCGAGCTGCAAGCCCGCCGCTCGAGCGGGTGGTTGACGAATAGTGAGCGCCAATGCCTCTGCTCTTAACGCTCGAGCACGCCTCGCGCGTTCAATAAGCGGTCGTCTTCCCCTTTTCTTATTTTCTTGAATATCTTCGACCCCTTTTATGACTCCACCAACCCTGACTTTTTTTTTTTTTTTTTTTAACTTTTAATGACAACCCAAATAACCATGATTTTGGATAAGGATATAACCAATTACATTTAGAACTTAACAATGTTTAATATCCTTTTCAAAATAAATATTGAATATATAAAAAGTATAAATTAAAATTTTGTATACAACATTTCATGCCCTACTTTATTCAAAAATGAAGTTTCTACATGTAGTATCGCATCATATTTCCTTTCCCATTTCCATACCTTTGAATAGCTTTTTAACTAGAATAGTACCTGTGAGTTTTTTTTTTTTAATTAATCGTGTTACATGTACATCTTCATTGACATTAAGTTTGACATTGTTGTTAGGCGAGAATTTTTTACACATTGATTTTAACAACACACGGAGTGTCCAACTTAGAGCATGTTTGGCTAAGCTTAAAATCCAATTAAAATTAAAAATATAGTTGTTATTGGATCACACTCGTCTAATAAAAGTCAACAATAACGGTCAACCATAATTGTAAGGAGTTACTCATAAGTAAAAATTTTAAATACGCAGTGCCAAGTAGAATCACTTGAGAGCCCATCAAAGCTGGAAAAACTTTGAAATCCAATAATAGAGAGAATTTCATATGAAACACACAAAATGAAGACGAGTCCTGGTACAGTACGGACGCATCCAAGTGGAAACTGAGAGATTCATTATCCAGATTTTATTCCCATCGGACCCGATAGCTATTCAAACCGTCATTCTAAAACCTGCCATATGGAAACAAGATGTGTCATGTCCATAAGATGAATTCAAGATTTTCAAATATCTTTGAAGTGTTAAATTATCTCTAAATCTATCTGTTCCAACTGTCCATGGAGAATTTAGTATTAATGTACAAATCAAATTGAAAATTTCACTTACACAACACGTGCGCCTGAATACTAATCTGATGCAATATATACTAAACACCTAAATTCACTCTCTCTTCAAATTTTGATTTCAACTCGTCTAAGGATGGAATCTTTCCACCACTTTCCACAATTCTGCACCACCAAGCTCTAATTTCTTCCTGCAAATACCAGCGTCAGCAATTAAGAATGTGAACCAGGGATAAATATCATGCTAGTGTTTCCAAGTGCATTATAGAAAATGCTTGTTTGATTCCCATTTTCTTGATGAAAATGCATTTTGAAATAGTATTTTGATGGAGAACACATGGTTAAAAAATGAGGAAATTTTTGAGTTTTTATGTAAAATAAATTTATTGAAGAATGTGTGGTTAAAAATAAAAGAAAGAAAAATGTATTTTGAAAATAATAGGAATCAAACAATGGCCGAATATCCAAAAAGATTCAGATAAACTTCCAGTAACAGCAAGCGAACGACTCTTAAGAACCTGTTAGGGATAGCTTTTGTTTCTCCTTTTACTTTTTGCAAGACTTTCCTAAAGAAGACAACTTGGACAAATACCTCCAAAAACTTTTCTAATTAGACCAAAAAGGATTTAGAAATTATCCAAATAGGTGTAAAAGCAGCTTCTTAGACTCAAAAGCCACTTCTGACTTGAAAAGTAATGCCAAACAGATCCTTAAAAACCTTTGCTACAGCCATGATATTACGCCAACGCCAACGCCAACGCCAATGCCAACTACAACTACAACTATATATTTAATGGTTTCTCATATGGGGTCAAGAAAAAGGAATTTTTAATTTTATTCGTCCAGCTACCCACAATAACCAATATTTAAAAACTAAAAAATCTGCACGCTGTTAGTTTCTGGGTCCTACTTTCGACCAATAATTCAAGCACATGCACAGGTCATAAAATGGAACTCTATACACCATCTTAAAGAGTTTGTTACAAGCTTCGTGACACTATAAGAATCGGATTAAATGGACAACTGTAGCAACCACAAGGTTGATCCGAACATAGCTACTCGAACACGATATTGCAAGAACACTTACGAGAAAAATTCCATCGAGTCCTTTAATGTGTAAAGCTGCGATAAAAATAATGTTAATTGCACAAATATTAAGTATAAATTAAATTCTTTAGGCACAATCTCACCAACATTGGACCATGTTCCGGGGGGCGTGAGCAAACCGCGTCAAATAGGAATTATTGCTTACTACCCATGCATATCTAGGTCTCGTATGGGTATGCTTACTTATTTTCTTACTTTTCTTTGTGGGTTCGAGCTTATTTTGTGCATGACAAAAAACATTCTGGAACTACAAAAATGAATATATTTGATGTTGGATTATTGTCAGTGATAATGCCGGTCACTTCAGGATCAGTCAGCATAACTAGTGAAGCTAAAACTCTATTTCCTTGAAGTAAAAAAAAACATATCAAATTTTTGGATTCTACAATATACGTTTACACCAAGATGAAACATTTATATAGAGATGAATTTGCAATGAAAATATTGTTAATTAAAAATCGTGTCACTTAATGAGTGTTGCAGAAAGAAGAGAATTTGTTATTTTGGTTTTCCTCGTACGGTTATAGCAAGTGAAATTATCACATACGTAAAATTTGAACTTAATAATATGACAAACTCATACTTTCTGCAACTGCAATTATCAAAAGGTCAGAATAATCATTAAAATTCTATCACCACAAGAAAATATGCTCTAATAGTCAATCATATAGTGATATGGGTCGACTAGTGAGAGACAATTATGTGACGAGCAACAATAAGTATCAAAATAAAAGATAAAACTGTACCTCCAAAAATTCATGGTTTGAGACATACTGACTTCCAACAAAGGATTGTATCCCCGAAATGTCTACAAAGACAGAATTCTTGGAACTTTTATCTAATTTTTCTCTTTGTGCTCCTGTTGATTCTTCAGGAAAAAAAAAAAGAAAAGGGAATTGGAAAAAGCAATTGGCAAAGAATAACATAGAAATATTCTCCATTTTACAGAAAACACAAAGGTTCTGTACATCATTATTCAAACCTATATTTGGAAACTGTCATGTTATGTACCTGTTATGCAAGCAACATAGTAGCCAGTGCCCCCGAGGTTTGCTCCCCACTTCCCAAGTCGCAAACGCAAGAAAAAACCATTTAAATGTGACAAAGAGACATTGGAGTTCATCCATCTGAGATCACGTAAAATCAGTGGCTGAATTATCAATGTATGAAAACATGATGATTAAGGATTAAAATATAATAAGAAGAAACACACGAGTATTAAGATAATATTAACCTCGTACTCAGCCTCACAAGATGTAAAAACAAAGGCACATAATAATATTGTAATAGAGTTTGTCAGATGATTGATGAAAATCCTTAACGGAACAGATCTATATAAAATTCAATATAAAATATTGTTTGAACATTATTTCATCCTCATCTTTAACTAGCACGACAGCTTGTGTTGAATAAGTTCTACATACAAGGTCTAGACCCCTCAAAAAGTAGTTTAAATAAAATTTCACAAAATTTATTGACAGTTTGGCCAGAATATTTGCCTACCTGAGGACGTCTACACGAGAGATGCGAAGCTTTTTTACAACATCAAACATCTCTATCAGTGCATCCGCATTCTTCATGCTGACAGAGGTGCACAAAGGTAAATCATGAATTCCCTTCAAATTATTCTCCTCAGAATTTGAAGTATTATTATTTTGACCTTCATTTGAACTTGTTCTTTCACCTGTAGACTCCCTTACACTCCACAACAGGTTACTAAAAAAGGAACGCATATTAGGATTCCTGTCCCTGCAAGCCCTCTGATCAATAAAAACTGCTGGATGAGCTTCCTTAGCACCCAGAGAACTAGAACATTTTTCTTTACCTGCACTGAGTTGTTTGCAACCCACAGTATCATGATTGGCAAAAGAAGCATTCATTTCTGACTGATGGTGCCTACTCGTGGATCTCATTGGACATGTAACAGCCCAATGATCCAGTTGAAAACATCTAAGGCACAAAGGAGGAGATTTTTCCACCCTGTAAAATGAACTGGTACTTCTTACGAGATCATCAAGCTCAGTTTCTGTTACATCTGGGCAGTCAAGCATATCATGGCCACGTCCACCACAAATGAAACAAGTTGCTGATGGGAAAGTTGAAGGACATTTAAAATTCGAGGGTGTAAAGTGCCTGAGTGCATCCAATCTCTGGGCAAACACGGGGGCCATCACCTCTGAGCTTCTACACTGGGAAGGTAGAATGGGATCAAATTTACTGATAGACTTAAATTCCAAGGACGCCTCAGAATTGGTAGCAAAGCTTTGCATCTCTTTCGCCCCAAAGTCAACCTGGTCTTCAGGGGAGTTAACCCTGGCCTCGGGGCTTTTCTGGGCATTGGGAAAATCAGCATTTACCTTAGTAAGAGGACTGACCCTGGTGCAAACAGTGGAACGCTCGAAGTCTCTGTCAGTAGCCTGATTGCAGTTCTCTAACCTAGTAGTTTTGGTAGAAAAACGGGTAATCCACAAACTAGGAATTGAACCGCTTTCGTTAGACATATTACCAATACCCTTGCCTTCCAAAGGAAAACTTGGACTTGTACTATTTGCAGTTTTATTTAGCAGTTCATGTAACGAATCAGAAGAGCTAATTCCAGCATTTTCTCTACTACATGCAGGGCTTCTTGAAGGTTTATTTCCTGCTGAATTTCTCTTGCATGCATCCTGACCATAAGCGTTAACTGCAGTAAAATTCCAGGGTTGTCTATACTGGCCCACCAAGTTTCTTGATTGACACGGATTAACTTCTGCATTTGATGCAATGATTTTCTTGCAAGAGTTATCAGTGTCTCTGTGGCATGTTATTGGAGGATTCTCAAGGAATATATCGTCAGCCTCCACAAGCTGTTTAGATTCTTCTAAGCAATGACTTTCTTTTGAGACACTCGTATCAGGTCTTGTTACACGTGGACAATATAAGGACTGAAATATAGTTTGGAACCCCATTGGTTGGCTAGGAGAATCATTTTCTTTCTTGGAAATTAAAATTCCCGGGTGACTTTTGTCGTGCATATCATTTGGATGAGCAAGATGAAGAACCAGAGATGGGGCCTGTCCTTGACTGGAATTTGGTATACATTTTACCATGCTTGAAATCCAATTCACGAAAGAGTTACCATGCCTGATCATGGAGGTTGAACCAGAACTTCCTTGAATTTGGTTTTTCATTTTTTTTCTTCCGCCAGAAAAATCCTTTTCATAGTTACATTGCCTTTTACCTCTTGGAAAGAACCCAGCACTATTACAACTTTCTACACTCTCCTGACTGTCTTCCTCAAAATTTGACAATTTTCCATTATCATCTCCATCAGATAATGCCTTTTCTTTGTTTTTGCTCTGATTCAAAAAGATCATACTATTTTTTGGAGCACTTTCTAGTGGAAGATATTTGTCCCTTGGAAGTCTCTCGTCACTTGAACTGTGAGCCTGTTTAGCAGCTAGATGGTACAAGTCATTTTCATCACTAGAATCCAACTTCACCAAATGGTGCATACTGGTAGAATGGTGCATCTTCATTTTATTCTCCTCTCCAGGAGCCGATGTTACTTCATTATCTTGTTCCTTTGGAGGTTGTACATTTGGTAGTGGGCAAAGAAGACCATCAGAATTCTTCGCAGCATGAGATTCAGAGGCCATAGCAACACTGAATCCGAAAATTTGACTGCTACCGGCAACATCTTCAACTTTAGCATTCAGTTTGCTGGATGCTATTTCCATGTTAGCTATATAATCACTGGTTTCATTTGTTAAAATACCATGTCCTGCAGAGAAATTCAACAAGTCATTTCCTTGATGATAAAACATTGAACGCTTTAGTAATTTTTTCATTCATCCCCATCCAATCAAAAAATTACTTTGGTGAGGTTTTGGTGGATTTAATTGCTTTCACGTCTTTTGGAAAGAGCTGCTAAAATCAAGAGTTTAGGTGAAGTAGGACTGCCTTAACAATAGTTGAAACTCAATCAGGAGATATAATGGTATTGGCTAACTGAGCAAATCTGAGCTCAGTGAAAGACAATTACTGAAAGTAAGCTACAGCTCAAATAAACTTGCGTCCCTTGGTAAATAGAATACCAGAAAGTAATTTCGGTTTGGGACTATTTAATAGTTTCAGGACACAATTATTCACATCTAATTCTTGAACTAATAGCCTTGATAAATAGTGCTGAGCATTGAAGCCAGGTACCTGCAATGTTCTTGCTGCTTTCAAAAATCTCAGGATTTTGGACATTCTCTGGACTTCTCAAATTCTCTCCATTGTCCCTAAGATGCTCATCATTATGATTACCGACCCCTTCTCTGACTTCATCACCACTTTCTGGTACATATGAGTTCATAAGCATTTCTTAGAATGGCAATTAAAAAATACAGAGAAAAAAAGGAAAAAGGCTTAATGGCAGAACAAGGGAAGACCAAGTAAATGATGAACACATAATATGCAAACAAGAATCCAAGAAATGAACTTACTATCCTCATGGTGTCCATGGCTTGCATTGCACAAAGGGCCAGGAATGTTTCTAGGAGATATCGCCACAGTTGTTCCATCACCAACTTTATCCATATCTATTGTTGCCAGTAATATAGTTGAGTTTCCCTTATCTATAGCTTTTTCATCTTCAGTTCCACTGGATCTAATGCTTTGAGATGGTGGAAAAACCTTATTGCTTGGTCCCAAATTCCACGTAACAAAGGGATTTTTATCTGCTAGGCTGGGATCTGCACATTTCAGACTCAAACCTTTGTGTGGGGACCAAACTAATTCAGACAAGGGATCAGATGCAGCAAATGCTATGTCCACTTCTGAGTTTGCATTTACACCTGCACCCGAACTATTGTTCAACGTTGTTCGAACGCGGTGATTGGTAGAACCCAGAGAGAGTCCTAAATCAACATCATCATTATCTCTATTCGTCATCACTGATGAATCATATTTCATTATAGATCCTGAAGAAAACAAAAAATTCCTGGTAAGTCAGTTTTACAAACCTTGATATGCACATAAAAAAAATAAAAACACACAAAAAACATTTTATTTATCAAGAAAAAGTATTTCACACAGCATGAAACAATATGTTTCAAAGAAAAATAATGAAACCATATGCCAAACACAAGCTAATAGAGTCGAGGAACTTGAGATTTATGATTATAATTGAGACCCTTATTTACTGACATATAAAAGAGAAGTTATTGTTTGAAGACACTCTTCTATTCATGAGAAAGGCTAAGTTTTACACCAGGCTTAATGAGTCATGTCCTTAAAATGGATGATCCACAGCTTATATAATGACCAAAGGGGAATTTTGAAAATCTATTCATTAATAACACAAGTGTCACTTCTTTGCTGAAGCACTTTAAGGTTTTTGAAATAAAAATTCAAAGAGAAGCAGCATATCCACAAATCTACATTTGAATAATTGAAAACTATTATTGGTCTGCCGGACACTTGTGCTTGTTACATTTGTGTTTGACTTTCATATCCAAATTGAATAGAAACGAGATGGTGTTGATCTTGTTCAGAAAGTTTTTAGAAAAATGAAAAGCAAACCACTAACTTGATCAAACGCCACTGCAAAAAGAAGAATTGCAGCAAGAAGAATGATCAAGAAGAAATAATCTTAATCGGATTGAATCATGCAAACACCGTCTTTAAAAGCATTATTTGCACCTGTTAGGATTTTAGTTGTATTGACAATTCTTTTGACAAAATGATTATTATAAAAGAGTTGTAAAAGTCAAGAGGTTTTTGGGTTCGAGTATGGAACATGAAGAAAGAGTCGCAGAATTTACGCTAGCTTGTCGCCTAGTTGATGCTCAAGCAGAAAAAACAGAATTATTGTCACCCAATTCTCGCTCGAGTGACACGCCTGTCGCTTGAGCGACGATTTTTTTTTTAGAGAAACCCTAGTTCGCAATTTTCAAGAGCTCTATCTATCTTATACTACCCAAGTACCTCATATTAAAAATGCTCAATGTTCATTTCGTTTTGTGGGTGGTTGATCATTATTTTCTACCTTCATAGCATTCTTTGGAGGTCAATCAGCAATTTTACACCTCGAGATCAATCAACCACAAGTTGGAAAAATCATCAAAATCATATAATTCAAAACACCCACTTTCTAGATATAATCAGGAAGGTACTTTCACAAAAGCTTTCAGAGGTCGCTGAAAATTGATGAAAGTTGGACCAAAAGTACAGAAAGAGTACAAGAATAAGGTGTTCTTGGCGATCCACGAGAAATAGACAATTCCAAAAGATTGGGCGCAGGTGTGAGTGATACACATTCCAACAGGTTTTGGAGACTGTAGGAATTAGATCAGCGAGTATAGTAGGTTTTCTAGGCTGAATCATACTGTAAGTTCTTATTGTCTATAGTAGAAGTTATTGGCTTGGTCCCGAAGTTTTTAATCTTGTAAAGGATTTTCCCTGTCAACAAATCTTGTGTTTTTATTGTTTATTTTTAATTGTGGTAATTCAACATAAGATAAAATGGACTTGATTGACTAAACATCTAGAACATTAAAACGTAACTTGTTGCTTTTAATTGGTAATTTTAATTCTGCATTCACTTATTCACCCCCACTAGTAACTTTCAAGTGGTATCAGAACACAAATTCGATTCCTGGCCCTAGTTTTCTAGATAAGTAATTCATTGTCTGTCCCGCCATATTTTGATGGCAGCAACTATGCTTATTAAAAAGTTAGACTGAGAGTCTTCCTAAAATCGATGGATGAGCATATCTAGTTGAGCATAGTAAATGGTTGGACTGTCCCTTCTAGCACCGTTAATGATGTAGTCTCTCCCAATCCTATAACAAATTGGTTGAAGGCTAATTTAGATGAGTGTAATTGGAACAGTAAAGCTTTACATATTATTTTTTTGGCTGTGTCACCAGAAGAATTTACGCGTATGTCTGTGTAAGGTTGCTAAAGAGGTTTATGATATTTTACAGACCACGCATGAGGGAATTCAGGCTGTTGAGAACTTTAAATTACAAATGTTGGCCACTAGGATGATGAGACCTTCAATGATTTCTAGTCGAGTTTGAATGACATAGTTAATTCTAGCTTCAACCTAGGTGAGAGAATTCCTGAGCCTAAGATTATCTAAAAAATCCTTAGATCCTTATCTGAGAGGTTTAAGCCTAAAATCACGGCTATAAAGGAAAGTAAGGACATAGATGCTATTAAGGTTGAAGAATTGGTTGGATCTCCCCAAACTTATGAACTAACATTAGTTAAACCTAAGAAAAAAATATTTGGCCTTGAACACTGTTAGGGATGATTATCACGATTCTTCTTATTCGAAATCACTTAATGACGAGGAAATAACATACTTTGTCAAGAATTTTCAAAAAATGTTTAAAAATAAGAAGACTAAAGAGAGACATAGAGGAGACCCGAGGGAGTCTCGAAAGAAATCTAATAGTGTGAGATGTCATAAATGTCAAGGTTTTGGCCACTATAGAAGTGGGTGCCTAATGGTAAGAAAAATCAAGGTAAAGCTATGAACGCAACTTTCACAGATGACGAGTCTAGCTCAGATAATCTAAGTGTGAGGTCCACTTACGAGGAGGGTGGGAAGTTTATGGCCTTCATTGCTAGGATTAAAAATAAATCTGACAAGGACAAGGACAGTGAGAAGGTTGTGGAAGTATATAGTAGTGAGCACTCTGATTAAGATTCCGAAGATGAGGAAGAGATTCGTAAGGCTTATCAACAATTATTTGAGGAGAGTCTTAAAATTAAGAAGGTGAATAGAGTCGTGCTTAAGAAGATCAATGAACTTGAGCTAGTTAGAGAGAAACTTGTAGCTGACCTTCAGGAGTCTACCTCGTGCCTTAATAAACTAGATACTGTGAATCAATCCCTAAAGTCTAAGATTAAGAATCTTATAGGTGAAATTGAGAAATCTTCTAGGAGAGTTAGTGAGCTGACCATTGAGAATGGTAAATTAGAAATCTAGGTTAAGAACCTTCTGAGCGAACTTAAATATTCCAAGTCTCAACTTCTTACTTTCTCTAGTGATTCTGAGAAGATTGATAATCTTTTAAGGATGAACAAGCCTTCTGTTAACAGGAGTGGTCTAGGCTATGATAATTATAATCCTCGTGATGTTAGCACTTCCAAAACCACATTTGTCCTTGCTACTAATAAAACTTAGATAGTAGGTAATCCCATTGGACTGCGTAGGATTACGTCTTATCATTTTCTTTGAAATATCTTTTTGCACCATCTAATTGAAAATTTCAACCGTTGTAAACATGTTATACATCTAACTCTGAATCATTAGATATTTGTTTCCCAACAAGAATATGCACTTGTAATCCACTATTTGAATGCTCAAGATATCAACACACAAACTATGTTTTCATGTATTCGAGTATTATGGGATCTGTTTATCTGTTTATGTACTCTAATTACATTTGCAAAAGACCGTTAACTAGTGGACAAAAAAAAGAGAGGAGGGCAACATAATGCTAACAGAGAATGTAAAAGCCAGAGCACTACAAAAGAATATGAGAAACGTAGTACCAATACTTCTCAAAGCAAAAGGGATCGTGGATAGCGGTGAAAGTAAAACTACAAATTCTCATTGGTAAACCACCACGATGTTGAATGTTCCCATTATCATAAGATGGAAACTGACTTATTCGCCTTCACATAAATATCTTATAAATGAGAAATTGCTGATCAAAACAAAGAATATCCGCATTTTGTTTCATATCTTGAAAAAACTTGTTAATGAAGGAGAAGTTTGTATGGAGCATTGCAAAAATGAAAACCCACTTTTGTGTTCCAGAAGTCAAGATGACACGTCAAGAAGAACCTTGCTGTCTGGGATTTAAAAGCAAAATGGTTAATGGAAGACATTGTTGAGATGACAAACCAATTTTACTTTGTTTCTTTAAAGGTGTTTTGTATTGTGTTCATGTATTTAGACATTCTATGAGTTGTTTATGTATTATATTAATTAGATACATGAACTATATTTAGGAAAAATATGTAATAGTTTTCTAGATCCATGTATTTGCTCATATTCATGTTTTGGGAAAGCTACAAAGTGTCACATACTCCAATTAATTGACAACCATGTTTTCTCTTCTAAACTAGTGAATAAGAACATTTCTTGAGTTGATTTGCTTCTACCTGAAAAGCTTACATTTGAGGAGTGAGAATTGCAAATTAAACTACAACTCTCAAATGGCATATGGCACAACCAGCTCAAAAAAGAACCAATTCTACCACTAGAACCGGTAATCACAGCAGCCCAATTACAAGAATAGATCTTTACCAAATAAAGTATATCCCTTAGCCAAGTGGAGCATCTATGAACGACAACAACAAACTACAACTTACTCCCAATAATTTAGGGACGAGATCCTTTTTCACCATTCGGCTTGTTTTGTAATGTTATTTTGGTCTACCTCTCACCATTTTAACATGAAATGCTAAAATCGCATCACTCTTTAATAGAAGCTTCTTTAGGCCTAGGCAAGACGCGCTCCAACACCAAAAATCGTCATTTCCTTAGTTTGTTTTCAATCCATATTACCTCCACTCATTTGCATGTATTCTCATTCTTTATCTTGCCCATTATTCTAGTATGGGTCACACATCCATCTTAAGATCCTCATTCTGCTTGGTTCACCTTATGGACATGGTCCTTTAACAACTAACACTTAGTAACATTAAGTGTATCACATCTATTATTATAGAATTGACTCTTTAATCTGGATCTTCTATAGCACTTATCCATTTCTTCCTATTAAAAGGACATTCCATGTACTTTATCTTAGATCACCTATGATGAACCGACACGATATTCGTCGTCGATACGTTGACTAAATTTTTAAAATTTTTCATTTAATAGTATAAATTTAATTTTGTACATGTTATTAATTTTTCTTGTTAAAATCTTTTAAATATGAGCATCTATTTATTATTTAATAATAACTTGAGTTAAGCATATACAATATTTCTAACAAAGAAAGAAAAATTATCATAGTAGAGTGTTCGAGTAGTGTCACTAAGTGACAAGTGTCACACACGGAACATCACGTAGTTGAAGTGTAAGATCCATCCAATGAAAAAAATCTCTATTTCTAGTACCCACCATAGAACTTCTCTAAGCACCACCATATTATATGTTTTCTCTAAATCGATAAAAATCATATACTTCCCTATAAATCTTCTACAAACATAAATAGCTTCCTAGAGTAGAGCCGAATTTAATTTCTGCAGACCTTTGAATTACACCGTGCTATATCTTCAAAACCTCATCCCCCTCCCAAAATTTCATAACATGATCCTGTGAGCTTAATATATAACCTATAAATCCTCCTATCTTGAATGTCTTCCAAGAACGCGCACACAAAATACTCAAATTATTCTATTGTTTTGCCTAGCAAGCTAGACCATTTTTATGACTTCAAACAACTAGATGTATTCACAAGTTTCATATAAATGTTATATACAAAAATTCCTCCAACTTTTGCAAATCATGTAGGAGACATGGAAAAATAAAACTTAATCTATAAACATAATTCTACAAAAAAAGAGATAATCCCATTAAATAATTCAATAAAGGGAATCACACGTACCTTTTTACTCCAAAATCCATGAGAGGTGAATTTAAAAACCATGTTTAGGTCGCTCTCTTATTACTCAATGATTGCACACAGTGATTATATTCAAGAAAAAAAAAATCCCAAGTCAATCCCCAATGAATAGTTATTAATATAAAACTTTCAGTCCTCTCTCACACACAGAATCCAGAAGGATAGGGAGAGAGTAAGCCAAAAAAAAAAAAAAAAAAAAATATGGGTTCTTGAAGAAATAGTTGAACGTAGTACAAATCTCTAAAAAGTCTGGAGAGTTTTGGGCAATTGTGGTTTACAAATTGCCACGTGGACTATTGCATGCTGGAGACTCAAAGTCAAGAAAGAGTAATATTTTACCCATTTGACAGTGTACTAGTGTTACTTCTGAGAATTAAGCCATTTGTAAAGAAGAAGTGTATATTCTACTCCACAGATGAATAGGTGATAGTTTTTTGACGGTTGAATTAAAAGCTTGTTTGATAGGGTTTAAAATCCAATTAAAATTAAAAATATAGTCGTTATTGGGTTCCATTCGTCTAATAAAAGTCAACAATAAAAACTAATTTTTCAATTTTAATCCGATTTAATCTCTACCGAACACGCCCTAACGGTGTATTTTGTCAAATATGAATTGAAATGTTATCAATTGTAACATCTGTAAAACAGAGTGTACATTTAGCTGGGTTGTACTTTTCATAACGTTGTCCTCCTACTTGAATTTGGACAGTCTATTCATGAGATCATGACGTTTGGGTAAAGATTTGAATAGGCTTGACGGGGAAGAATTAGTAATGAGTTGTGGCTAGAGGAAAAATGCCCCTGCTCGGATCCAAAAAGTTTTCAATCGGTCTACTTGAATGGGAATTCTCTATTTTTATTTTTATTTATTTATATATTTTTT
>CAIGRT010073333.1:0-14541 GCA_903798405.1 Fraxinus platypoda | reverse complement strand
ACACCGTATACTTGCGGCATAAATCACATTATAGAAAACGCATGACAGAAACAAATAACTGAGGCGGTGATTAAACGGTGGACAAAGAAATAAAATGCATACCTTCGATAGTAAAGCCAGATCAAGAGAGCTGAAGTCATCGTACTTAAAATCCTTCACTTGTTCGGATTTAAAGTAGCTTTCAAGGGAAACAACTTCACAACCAACAATATTCGCCATCTTACGAGCCAAACTCGTTTTCCCCGATCCACTTGGACCTCCTACGACAAAATTAGAAGTAAGAAAGCCATATAAGAAACAGGTGTCAAATCTCAATATATACAGTTTCAGGTACCAATGCATACCAAAAGACCTTTTAAAGAGTGGAATGGTCGAAAAGGTGAAACAATACTAATGATGTGCTATACAAACCGAGAGACACAAGCTGTGTGGTTACTACTCGCCAACAGTAAAACTACAGAGAATTTATTCTCTGACATAACTGTAATAGCAGTACCCGCACCCCCCCCCCAACCCCCCCACCCACCCCCTCTCTCTTTAAATAAGAAACCAGAAGTCATCCAAAAAACCTTTGAAAAAAACTCCCTAACTCCTATTTAGACGAGGTATGCTAACAACTTTAATCTTCCAAAAGCCTGGCTTTACCTCCCCACTTTTTGTTATCTCACATTGCAACCCTGCACTCCATTTATATCACAAATTAATCCGTCCTGTTAGTCCCCTATTTTGATTGAATTTTTTCTGGAAGCACTGTTTATTATTTGATTGCTTCTAGAGTAACATGACCCCAAAATTGCATCACATTTCAGGCGGCACATCAACAGTTTTAATTAGCCTTCACCCCAGTGTTTGACAATGGCTCCTTATCTTTGAATAAAACATCACAAAACAACTGGACAATGCAACTCTGCATATTGATCACGAAAAAGGTTGCTACGAACGTATGGATCACGAAACGAGCTCATGTATACCCGTTTGAAATATAAATAAACCTATTTTAGAGCTTTTCATTTAATCCCACAATAATTATTATCAAAAAGTCAAAATCATCCTCCATCCCAAAATTTGACACTTTTGGGGAAATATATGTGTGTGTGTGTGTGTGTGTGTGTGTGTGTGTCACTAGTTCTTTGATTGTACTTTTATACAACTTGCCCACCTAATGTTACAGCCATTCCATTACATGTTGCTTACATCAGGCACCGACTGAGACTTAAAAAATGCAATCTGAAAGAATCTTAATCGTGCTCAAATGGTTTGAACTTGGATAACCATTTGGTCGGAAAATAACTCTACCAAAAACATATTATTAGAGGCATACGTAAGAAAAGAACCTATCTAGTAAAAAATTATTTGTACCTTTGACTGGAACACCAATATCATCAGGCCCATTAATTACTTTATAGAATAATTACCACTCGATTAGAACACTAAAAAATTGAGTATATGGATATACCTATATTTAAATCTTAAACTGTATTTATGGTGACTTGGCCATTATGCATTCTGGATTAGAACTTTCTTATGGGAACTTAATTTTATTTACAACTTACAAGTTTGCCACAGAATCACACTTCCATACAACTCACTTCAGTTGCATTGAATTACTATATGCAGGCAATACTTGTTTCATGAGTTTAGTTGTTCCCAAGATGTGTGTGTGTGTGTGTGTGTGTGAGAGAGAGAGAGAGAGAGAGAGAGAGAGAGAGAGAGTCTGTCTTACCAATTCCAACTATGACAGGGTGACCTTTATTCTCCAGCAAAGCCTGCAATGAACAAAGTGAGACACCCAAGTTTTGTGCCCATAAAAGAGTTCAGAAGACTCTTAGAATCAAACTTCACGGACGCAAAGAGCAAGGACATGATCCTTGCCATTTAAAATAGAACACTTACCTGTATTGCCTGTACAGCAAGAAGCAACCCTCTATCCAAGTCATAAGAATCAGGCATCGAAGCAAGCTGCAGGGCATCCCTGGAAGGAGGATCTGTGGTAGTTTCATGAAAAAAAATCGATACATGGAAAACAGCAGAACATACAACTTAACCACATTTTTCTAGTTCACTTGCATTTAAATTTTTTTAGGGAACAATATTCTCACTCACTACTAGTAAACATAACATACCAGAGTATACATCAGTTAGGAGAGGGTCTGGAGAGAGAAAATGCCATGTCGCCAGGACAGGTTCCAGTTTAGACTTGGTTGGCGACCGAGTCCATGGCTGTGACAAATCCTCAAGCCGGTTGACCAGGTTGGGAGTTATACGAAGTGGCTTTGGAGCTGCTATCAACCTTTCTTGACTGCTGGGCAAAGATGCACTAGACAAAGGAGGTGTATTAAGCCGTGGTACCCCTGCAACTTGGATAAATAGATTAGAAAGGGATTTTCATAATTTGGGCAAAGAGATTAAAACACACGCACGAACTAATTTGAAGATTTGCGTATGGGCCACTAGTAGGTACTACCATCATCTAGCCAAGTGTTCTGGCTATCTACTAAGGAATCATAATTATACCCCTTAGGTTAACTCTCTCGCCCTAGCGCGCACACAAGCACATATGCAGTATGATGTGGAACAAGAATTAGTTTCAATCAGATTCAAAAACTGCTCCTAGACCTTTCCAAGATCCTCATAATCATTAGATTCAAATTAAAGAAATATGCTGAGTTAAGTGTTTGATGTAGCGGACTATAAGTTTAAACCATCAAGGTTCAAACACTGACCCAGATTTGTAATGGAAAATTACTAGTGGCATAGAAAGAAGAAAGAAGCAGAAACAGAATGTAAAAGGAAAATCCAAGTCCAAACCTTTTCTCTCAAGGATCATTTCTAGATATGATTTTGTTATCCACGGGCAATTGATACCAAGCCTTGATGATTCAGTTCCAACTATCTGGAAAGGAGATCAACTGTGTCAAACGTAAGTTCAAGTGCATAACTACTCTGATTAACAGGTGACTCTCACTGGCCCCTTCAAAAATGAATAGATTTCCACATGAAACCAATATAAGATTATATTTGTAGGTAAAAAATATACACGAGGTGGCAGTAGAACATCACCATAAGGACAGTAACTCAGGCCAAACAATGGGCACATGGTTCAATAAAGCCAGATAGACTAATGTATTCATACGGATTACAAATATTTTAGGCTCAACTGACAAAATTACAACATAACAAAATTTAAATCAGGCATTGAGGTTAACATTCACATATTATACTATGTATCATCAGGTGTAGGAAGAATATCCGGTGTGATAGGTTAGAATCCAGCTAACTCTATTGTCTAAAGATACTTCTCTGGAGAGAAAAATAAAACATAAGGATTTGTTATTATGGAATTAGACTTGTGCTACACTCTGCAAAATATTAGCACGATAGTATGCTGCTTTAGGGCACTTCTGCCAATGTGGTTGCAGTCTTGTAGGCATATTAAAGAGCATTACTGAAAACATTATGAATCATGATGATAATACTAATAACAAGAAGAAGAAGGAGAACGGATCCAGTTCAGTGGTAACAGAATTCTGGGAAGGCTTTAAGAGTCTTAAGAGAAGATTAGAGTACATACCTTTCTATTTGTGCCCCTGAGCACCATGTAGGTCTCTCCAAGAGTATCAATTGTTTCCAAAGATACTGAAAGATTTCCGTCGATGACAGAAGTTGATGCCCGCTTATAACTAACAACCACATTATATCCCAAGGCTAGCAATCCACCCAGAGTCATCCGGCCAACCTATTACAATAGTAAAATGGATCATTAATGCCAGATATGTTTTGCTTTATAAAAGATACTGGTAAATACTTGCCAGGAATCATTATACACAATTTCTAGTGAAAAGAGTACTATTAAAGAACTGGAGGACCTATTCACATATAGCAAGTTCATAAACGTTCAATAATAGCTTGGAAGGAGTTAAAACAGATGTTACTGAAACTTGAATATATTTGAGTTGGTAAAAGTATAAAAATAAAATAATAAGTAACCAATACAACAACTATCTAGTCTGGAACCCAATAAATTTGGGGTCGGATACATGAATCTTTTCCCGCCCTCCACTGGGTAAATTGCTTGGTTTACTAAAGTAACTAGAAAATAAGAAATAACCAGTGTGATACATAAATACTTCAACAGGACATCTTCAGAAGGTATATAACCAAATTATTACGGTAAAAAAGGGACAGAAATAAATTAATTAAGAATTCAATTTGCTCAAATGATTGTCTGGATGAATTTCATAGCATAAAATAAAACATATGGTGCACATCAGATGAAAGAATGAGAAGGAAATAGTAGAAAAAATCAGTGGTAAGTAAAGCTATCTTTAGATTATTAATATTAAAAAAGCTGAAATTAGACTCTAGGGGATAAAACATCTGAAATGGATTCCCCTAATAGTTATTGAAATAACTAGAAAACCATAGCTCATAAAACTTCTTACGAGGAATAAACGAAAGGAGAAGAATTGACAATTGATTAAATTTGTTTTAAATTAAATAAACATATATATTTGTATTTTCTCACTAAGCCTTTCTTCAATATATGTAATGTGGATCAAAGTCCTTAAAGAAGTCTGCAAGTACAGATTTTTAAAACTTTGTCAAGGCATTCAAAAGAGAATTGAAAAAGAGTTAATAATATGAACACAAGTGTACGTATCTTATTTCTTTTTTTGTTAAGTTATGAGAGCTAACAAAATAGGGAAAAATAAATGGCTGCCATTTTAATTTCCGCTATCTTGTTCTTTTCATAATTGAAATTCTAAAGAATATTTGCATTGAGCCACTGTTGCTTTATGAATTAACTAGAACAAACAAAATAAGAATATCTGGGGAAAAATCCAGTCTTTGGCAATGGTTTCCGAACAAGAGGAAAGATTGCAGTGAAGTTAAGAATTTCGCTCTATAGATACAATTCCCAGCCTTTAATTTCAGACGATTCAATTCTTGAATGTTTTTCAAGCACAGTTGGACCACTGCCAAAATGTTTGATCACATTGTTGAGGTCAATTTCCTTCAACTAGCAGAGTATTCAACATTAAGAGACAAAATAACTACTGTACCAAGAAGCCTATGGTTTTCTTTGATAAGTAGTACAAGATACACTCTCAGTTGTTAATTTTTTACCCTTCAGATTTTATGGTGATATTTGGACTGATGAGAAGTATTTGATACCCTCTGGCTGAAGCTAGTACTTGAGGTATTTTCTAAGGTAAATGTTATTAACTTTGCATGATATCAGCTGAAAAGGTTAGTTCTTGTCAATTAGGACCCCTTTTGTTGGCAAGTCCCGTCAATTTAATAATGGCACGAGGCAATTTAGGAACGCTGTGAAACAAGATCAATCTGTACAAAAATAAATGCTATGAGCAGTCATAAGCTTCTGAGTTGTGATTGTGCATTTGTGATCAATAATGATTTGACATATACAGTTATGCCTTGACCAGTTTATTGGTGGGACTGCTTACAGAGTAACACTTGGGTATTTTGGAGGTTTCGACGAAGAGTACCTGAAACGTACTCCAGATGTTCTTCAAAATGTGACAAACACACACATTTTCTATGTAGGACATTTCATGATTATTGCTTATAGAGAGAGAGAGACAGAGAGATTTTCTGTTGTTAAGGGATATATATCCCACATGAGAGACGGAGAGATTTTCTGTTGTTAAGGGATATATATCCCACATCGATAAATGATGTTGACACAGACCAATTAATAAAGATCTTGGGTTACTCCTCTTAACAAGGTTGACCTTTTAAGATGGAACCCCAATTCTTAACGTGGTATCAGAGCCCATTATGCTCCAACGACCGATTCAATCCCGTTAAAACTCCAAAAAGTGAGCACGTAGATTTCAAGATTGATCTGCTCAAACGAGTCACCATCTTACGGGGGCGTGTTAAGGGATATATATCTCACATCAATAAATGATATTAACACAGACCAATTAATAAAAATATTGGGTTACTCCTCTTAACAAGGTTGACATTTTAAGATGGAACCCCAATTCTTAATGTCTGTCAAAAATCATCAAAAGCAGTTCGGAAGTGTTTTTGAATTTGGGGCACAAAAATTCATTTTCTATTTCCCTTTACATGGAACCATATGCTACAAAAGAACTAACAACACACTTCCAGTACCTAGCCAAAATCATATCTAGTGCTATGTTTTTGTTTCAAAGATTTCCAAACAAGCAAACATCTGAATTATAAAGCACCAAGGCAAAATCAAGTATTTTATAGTTCATTTTGAAGTAGAAACATTCACCTCGAATTCAGCTTTTGGCCGAATAATGAAATTTTTGTCAACAATCCTCTGGTCACCTAGTGATAGATAGTATTTGATACCAGACTGTCGCACCTTGATCCAATCATTTATTCGTGCTTCTTCACTTGCAGAAGGGGGTCTCAGGTACATCTCAATAAAACTGAAGACAAGCTCAGATTCAACTAATGTAAAGAAAGTGATAACGTAATGGCAATTTATGCACTAAACATATAATGACCAACTGAAAAACTTACTTGTCCAGTTGTGCTTCCTTTCCATGAAAAATGTAGGCAGCGTGTCCACTTTGTGACTGTTAAAAACGACAAATTTCTAGTTAAGTAAGCTGTCCAGTAAGAAATAACCAACAGTTAAAGTAGAAAAAAATCGACTGAGCTATGAATTTACAAAACCTAATATGATGGTATGGACTGAGAATAATTTTTTTCAATGAGCCAAAAATTGTAGATAGTATGGTATTCAATTTCAGAGAGAGTTTCACAATCATCAGATTGGCCATAACCTTTTCCTGTTCATGTCACACAGTACCATATTTGTTACAGAGAAACTGAGAGCGAAATATTAAATAATAGAAGGTATCAATTAACTGAAGTGAAATAAGTCTTTTTCACCTAACACGTAGAAAAATTTTGATCACAAAAGCTTTCTAGATTTTGAACTCTTATCAACTCCATCTCATATTCCAGAGAAAAAAAGCAGGACAGTATGGAGCAATCAAATATTTTTTTTTATGTCAAATTCCAAGAACACTTACCTAACCAGTATTAGACGACATAACATAATATTATAATAGACGCAGAAATAAAATGTCAGCATCAAGAACTACATAGTATGTATAGTGTTTAGTGGCTGATTTCAAAAGAAAAAGATTATTCTTCGTATAAGTATCTATATTTATTAAATTTTATAATCAAACGTATGTGCCCATATGTTTATATATATGTAAAGCCACAAAAATTTTATAGAATAAAATTTAGTTGTTCTATATGATATATATTAATATCTTGAAAAGTTGAAGGATTAAAGTAAAATATGTTTTAAATTCTTTTTATTTTGACCAAATAATTAGATTTTGATTGAGGGAAAATAAGTGTATCGATATTGAACTCTTTTTGTAGCTCGTAATTAATTAGAATTCTTCAACACGAGAAAATGTTATTTTGGATTAGACTATATCAAGTTGAGTCCAATTAAAGAATAATAGGTTAACATAGTTGGTGGAGGCTTGCAATATTAATTAAGTAAAATTCTTTTCCTCTTTTCATTCCTACCTCAGTAGATTTTTATCTGATATGAAAATAATAGTGTAGTACAATTCAAATGTCACTTTTTGAAACCAAGTCCATGGTGGCCTCGTGTCCTATTTTCAATTGGATGATTGTACTAGGAAACCAATAGTACAATATACTACTAACTCTACCACTTGAACCCATTCTTATCCAATTCGTGGTGGTAGTGGTACACGACTTTTGTATTATTATTGCACTAAAACTCAACTTGTAAATATTTATTTTCACTATAAATACCCCATGAAGTCGAGAGAAAATTTCACCACAAAATACTTATTCATAGACATGGTCAGAGAGAGTCAAGGCAGATAGAGAAAGAAACATGGGAAAAGGATTTTCACGTGTACTATTTTACAACCTTTCAATAAACGAGGTAAGATACTTTTGTGCAAATTGTTTGTTTCCTTATACTTTTATATTCAGTAATTTAGGTATGAATTGTCAGTTGATCTTCGAGTTCTTTATTAAGAGATATGAAATCTTCGAGAATTTAAGATGACCTAAGATGGGCACATCGCTTGGTCACTGATATGCTCTATAAGAGAAGAGTGGTATGAAGTGTCTATTTGATTATTATATAATTGTGTATAGAAATAACAATATCTTACTGGGTATTTTTAAATACTCACTCTTACAAAAAAAAATTACATGTTAATTCGGGTCTATTGGAGCTGTGACGGGATGGTGATGCGAACTGCAAGAGGATTTGAAGAAATAAAAACATTAAAGTTTTTTTTAACTCCTAGTTTATTAGTAAGTTTTATTTATTGAAAGACACGTTTATTAATTAGTTAATTGATTATGTTTAATTTTTTTTTTTTTTTTGGAAACTCGGATTCCATGTTTTAGTTAATATTTATTGTTGAAAATAAAGTTATATTTTTATTTGTATCATTTCCGCTTTTAACGTAAAAAAGGTTGAATTTTTAGTAACACTCTAGTGTTTATGAAATTTTGGGGTGTTACAATATAGACATGGTATGTAATGTGCTAAAAGGAATATGACAGAATTAATATGAATGAAAAGCATCTCTGTGAAGATTCACAATTTCCCCAAATGGACAGGAATAAAATTGCCAACATGTGCAGATTAGACTCGGTCATTATTGTTCAATTTTCATAAACCTCTTCAAAAAGAGTGAAAATGATGCCAAAACAAGCACTGTCCAGAAAAAAGTTATGTCAGCGATTGAATAAGAAATAAAATTAAAGTTACAAAATCATATAATCAACACTTCGATCAATAAGACATAGATCGAGGAAACCATGTATAAAGGTGTGCAACTGCACACTTTCAGCTAAACTAGGAAAACACTCTTTAAATGCTTGAATGCTATATCAAGAGCTAAAAATCATGTTAAGAGTGTGTTTGATGTATATTAAAATGAGAGAATGCATTTTTTTGAAGTGATGTGATGGGAAATATGTAGTTGAAAAAGACGAAAAAGTTATTGATGTGATGGAAAATATTATTTTATTAAAGAATGTGTGGTTGAAAATGAGTAAAAAAATGAGAATGAAAAAAATAATGTGGCTCAAACAGGGGCTAAATTATTCAAATTACTAATAATATAATGGACTACAACTTTCCTCATGCAGTATAGAACCCAATTCTTGCATACCTCGCTATTGCATTTGAGTTTGTAAATTGGTTCCCTAAATGATGAAACAAAACTGTTGTTGATTCTGATCTACACAAAAGACACAGCCAATCAACTACAAGTAGGAAAGTAGAAATTGTGAAACCAGGATGCCAATTGCATACCTGTGCATGATGAAGATCAGGCTCAATGTGCCTTCTGAAGAGCGGGAAAATGCTGTCAATTAGGAGGTCTAGTGAACAAGACTCTCCAATATCATATTGAACTTTGGAAAGTAGACTAAAGTGAACACCACCAACCTGATTCCCCATAAATGTGATACAAAAGTCCCACCAACACATCAAAGTAAATATTTGATGAGAGATCGAATAATATTTATGGAAGAAAAAAATCTAAACCTATTTATACCCCTTTGAGGAGAAAAATGTACATGAAAACATAAAACAATTGATATAAAAGATTACCACTGCAACTCGTATGTCTAGCAAAGACCGTAGTTTTGCACGTAAAGCAAAAGTTCCATCAACTATCACCTACAAGCAAAATGTGGAGTATGAAACTTAAAAGAGTTTAAGTAGTGCAACCAAAAAGGAAATTCAAGCATTCTTACCACCCCAGATGAAATACTTTTTATTGCCTGTGAACCAACACGTTTTCTTCCTTGAAAATCGAACACTGGGGTCAATGTATCTCTTCCATTTATCAAATCCTATTTAAAAAAAGAACTTTAGTTCTGAAATGCATAATATACAAGTTAAACAGCATAAACATTGCATAACTCAATTGTTCTGCCAGTCAATTAGTTCTTCATAAACCAAAACTAATGTTTACTTGAACTATCTATTGACAAGTCCATCGGCATCATAGAGTCAGAGAAAAACATTCAACAATTCCTCCAAATATGTTTGTCTCTTTCTGGGCGTAGACTAAGAGATTTGATGTAGTTCAATCCAAATCGAAGAAAAAAATCTTAGCTTCATTACAATGAACATGAAAGAGAATGGAGTACCTCAAGATTCTGGATTAGAAGATCAAAATCAATTAACTCCAAATCATTGCCATCGTCAACTCCAGTGCGATAGTTCTCCATTGAGATAACAATGCAACCAATTACAGATGCTACTTTTTCAGCTAAGCTTCAAGAACCATTAAAATGCACTTTTTTAAGATAATGCTGAATTAAGCTTAAAGTCCACCAGTAATTCCCACTGAATTAACAAATTGAACAGGCGTGTACAAGATACTTACCTTGATTTACCTGACCCACTCGGACCTCCTATTCCAACTGTTACTACACCCTCTTTCTTTGATCTAAGCTCTTGAATCGATTTCACCAACAAGTAATATCCATGATCAAAAGACTGCAAAATCCAAAACCCATAATGCTTAGACAACCGGAATTAATTGCCCAAAATGTACCTAAACTTCAAATCTGAATTTCAGAATACCATTGAAATATTGGTTTTTTTCGGGTAGTATACAAAATTTGCTAATCAACTCAATTTATTTTAACATCAAAGTCAAACAGAATTCAGATAACCATCAATTAATATTAGGCTATTTATGACAGTTCTTATCCATTGAACAAAGAAATAAGAAATTCAGCAAACCAAAAAAGCATACCACGTGTAGAGGAAGGGCTTGGAGAATGGAGGAAGAAGAAGAGGAAGTGGAAGGCTGCTGTTGGTAGAAATCGCGCCCACCTTCTTGAAATACCCGCTGAACCACTTCATCATCCATTAATATGCTTTGAACTAAACTGAAACTGCAGTTTGCTTTTTGACAATTACAAACTATGATTTTGTGGGTTGGTGATAAAATTCAATCTTTATGAAGAGTGAAAAATTTCAAGACGGAATCTTTATCTTGCTTTCTAGTTCTGCATACATCATGCGTAAGAATAAACTATTGATTTGAGGGTTTTTTATTTTAATTGTGAAGTGTATTTATACACGGCAATGGGCACTATTTCATAGTACTTTGCTGTTGTTGACAGCATTTCCGAAATGGAGAATATGGGACTGGGTGGAGGCAATAAAAAGAGAAAGGTAAAAAGAATGGGTTTTTGCAAGAAAATAAAAGGCATAGAGCAAATTTCAGAAAGTCAACTATAAATTTTGATTTCTTAAATTTATGAATTGATTTCTTGAGTTGAATTCTATGTAATTTTTAACATTTTATATTATAGATTTCATGAATTTAACTAAAATCTATGAAAAATCAAATACTGAAATTCCTAAAGAGTTTGTTTTTATATTTATGGTCTCGAAATTCACAAAAATCAATTAAAATCCTTCCAAACAATGAAATTTCTATAACTTCACGAAGTATTGACACCTAGAATTCAAGTTGGGGTACCTAAATTTTTAAGAAATTTATTAAAAATTTGAATTGGACACATGGAATTAAATAAATTTGTAAAAGTCATTAAAATCCGAGTTGAGAATGTCTCTCAAAATTAGATAAGGAATCATGAAGTTGATTTTGAGTAACGTCTTTTCCTTTTCACTATTTTTAAAAGCATTTTTTAGAAAGAATAGTTATATGGCCACATTTATGTCCTATATATATATATATATATATATATATTTTTTTTTTTTTTTCTCCAATTCTTATATGTATATTCTATTAATTAGGACATTTAGACTCTGAATATTTTGTGTCCAAAATCTATCAACAATGAAGTGCATATATTATTTCTCACTTCTGTATTTATTAATTCTTGTTTATTTTAATATACAAGGGTAAAGTTGGTCTTTTTAACGCTTTCCTAACAAAATCGTTAGATGGAAATCTTCATACACAAAATGTACTAATTAATAGAAGATTGATGATACGATAAAAAAAAGTTAAAAAAAATAACAATTAGCAATAATTGAAGACTTTTAATGCAATTAAAAAGTTCACTTTTTATCACCTCTACCTAATGACTTGTGCTTACACTCACGAGCTTGCCATTGTCTTGGTCGAATTTGATTGCATCAATGTTGTCCAAGCAATTAACAAGTCGTCTATTCATGCTCTTGAGGGTGCAATTTTAAATACAATTCTAATTTACGTAGTTAATTTTCTACTCTAGTTTTTTTGTACAGTGCGAAGCAAATCGTGTTGCTTATGCTCTCGCCAAATATGCCATTTCATATTCGCTTGATATGGTCTGGCTGAAGGAGTTCATGAGCTTCATTTAGAATTTTGTATTGTTTGATATTTCTGAATAAAGCAAGATTAACTTGAAAAAAAATTCTAAAATTTTTCTTAAGCATAATTAAAAATTTAAATGTATTCGATTGGGTTATAAAAATTTCCAATCTCAACTAAATTTTGAAAAAGTTTTTTTTTTTTTTTTTAAACGATGGAACTGATGTAAAATCTTTCAAGCGCAATAAAATGTTCTCTAATCTCTACAACAATATTTTAAGATTTATCTACGACTTGAAACCATAAAGTTGGTTAGGTCCATCTCCAAACCATATTCCAAGTCACATTTCAAAGTCTAACCAGCCATCATCATCATTGTTTCTTTTATATGAAACGACCATATATGTCAAGCAAGAGTAACTTAGATAACATTTTCTTCTTCTTTTTTCTTTTTTCTTTTTCTTTTCCTTTTATTTTTTATTTTTTATTTTTGTCTCACTCTAATTCCAAACTTTCGTGTTTGTAAATCATTTTCAATGGATGTTTAAGATCAAGAGGAGTGACATTCCCAAAGAGAACCCTCTTCTCTTGATAATTTAATTTGACTAGCCTGTGGATAGCTTTACGCATTTGCAATGGCAGCCCTTTCTCCTAATCAATATTCTTTTTAACGTAGTCTGGTGTTGTACTGAAGAGAAGCATAGATATTGGTCATAAGTCTACAACAAAATCAAGTCATTTCAATGTTACTAAAGTTCTTTTAAGTGTGGAGGAAAGAAAATGCATTAGAAGTGCACTTAATTCATCGATCTAAAATAACATTTTTGACAAGTTGAATAAATATAAACTTCCATCGAATCTTCTTGTCTATTCAGATTAAATCCTTTCAAAATTCTACTCAGAGATTTTTATGGTGAAGTGCCAAAAATAATCACCATCCTAAAAATATGAAAGCAAGCATATCACCAAAGCATACAAAAACAAATAAAAATCCATGCAAAATGCAAATTCAAATAAAATCAAAATCATGCACAACGCAAAAGTATACAAAATCAAATCAAAGTCATGCAAAAAGCACACTACATTCACATATTTATTTGCACGTCTTGCTTGCACGTCTTCATCCATCTCAATGTAAAAAATAGACGGTTCATCATAGTCTTCGAAACCAATGCCAATTTGCTTCTCATAATTGAAGGGGCAAAGACGTTATCATCTCGCAGGAACCCTCCTTCCCTACCAACTCGTTGGCCAACAAATCATAGTGATTTTGCAGCAATAATGTATCAAAAATAATTAACTGTTGTCCCACCAATAACACATCTATCCAATAAGTCAACAAATAAATTTGTTGTTGCAGTTGCATCATTTCTTCCTGACGCGGAACATCCTTAACAAAGGAGTGAACTAAAGGTCATGCTCTTGGTGTCATTTCTAAGAGTGAGTCTTGACACTGATACCAGACTTAAGCATGAAAATAGAGATAATGCACTTAATCAACTTTCTCATTGATTCTGCTAAATTCCAAGAAAGGATAAATAAAAATTGCAGTTTTTCAGACTTCATAAGATATTTTATTAAATGGCAAAAACCAAGTCTTCCAACCATCTACAAAGGCTTTAAATATGAATGATAAACTTTTTGAAACTAAAAGTAATAAAAGATCAAAACGTCCTTTACTAAATAAACAGGCCATTAAGTAGATAAATAAGCAACTAAATAGAAAATAATCAATACCAATCAATTTCAGTTGTGTCTTCTTCATGATATGCTCAATCATAAATACATCACGTAGATCGCACTTGCATTGCACGTGCAACACGTTAGTTTACACTTTACAGAAAAGAATACAATATGATATTTGTGATTTTAACAAGGTTTCAATAAATAATTATTTTGAGATTAGAAGTATTGATGACATTTTTATAAGCAGAATACAATTGGTAGTTCTAAGCAGGGGCGGACCCACATGGGGTCATGTGGGGTCAAATGACCCCACAATTTTTATTATTATTATTTTTTTTACCTAACACTTACCACTTATCCAAGAGCAGCCCAATCCACAACTCACAAGCCCAAGTCCAATTACACTCTACTACAACCCATTAATTCATAATTTATTGATTGACCCAATCCAACTAATATATTATGACTCATTCAAAAATCTGAAATCCCTAATTTTCCCATACGCACGCTACCTACGCACAGTGAATTCGTCTCTCGT
>CAIGRT010073330.1:0-11536 GCA_903798405.1 Fraxinus platypoda | reverse complement strand
AAAATCTGAAAATTCAGTGACCGTTTTGAAAGAAATTTCAAACTTCAGTGATCGTTTCTGAAACTTTGAAACTTCAGTGACCGTTTTGAAATTTTCAGGTAACTTCAGTGACCATTTGTGAAATTAACCCAAAAATCAAAAGAACAACATCCTTCTCTCTCTCTCCCCATTTCCCTTTCCCGTTTCTCTCTCCCCATTTCCCCAAAATGACAAACCCTTAATCCCTTAATCCCAAACAAATAACAAACCTTCTCCGGCAGCCACTTAGTTCCGACAACAACCGTACCTCCAACGTCACTGCATTCAAATTATTAAGACTGCCACTATACCGGCAAAGCTTTGCAAGAGGGAGGGTACGAAACAACTCCATAACTCCAAGATCAAGTTTCCCTTAGTGTTTAGGAAGGTGAGACCACCGAGCAGGAAGCTCAAGACAACCTACAAAGCATTTTTCTTCTCCGGCATCGAGGAAACCGCTTTGTGCAATTCTAACAAGATTTGTTGCCTACCCTGACTCTGTAATTCCTTTATTTCCGTTGAGTGTAAGAACATTTTTGTAATTTGATTTTGTTTTAATGTCTATCATTAGTTATAATTTTTTTGGGTAAAAGAGATTAATGGGTCTTCACTGTTCAGTAAATGTGTTTATAGGTTTGCATTTTCTTGAATGCTTTTGTGGTAAGTCTTGAACTAAATTGGTAAAAGTAAAAGCCTTAACACATTTCTTGGAGCTGTTTTTACTCGAAATTATTAATCCCGTGGACATATTTCAGCTTATCGTTTGAAGATGTATTCTAGTGCTTGTGCTTATTATGGCGTTTTCCTGTTGGTTGAGCTGCTAAGTTGAGATTTGGGGGAAATGGTGGGGGTCGAGAAAATAGATTCAGCCAAGATAGATTATGGGTCGATCCATTATGGGAGGAAATGGAGCTGAGATTTGGGGGAAATGGTGCGGGGTCGAGAAAATAGATTCAGCTATAGACGAAATGGGTTTGGAGGAGATGAGGAGCTGAGATTTGGGGGAGGTGCCGGAGAGAGAAAATGTTTTTAGCTATGGACAAGTTGATTGTTTAATTTTTTCCCTTCTATCCCCCCATTTTGGCGCCCTCAACTTGAAAATAATCACAGCCATCCACTTATAATTTATCTCGTCCGTACCCGTCATTTTGTCAAGTGGCTTTGTAAACAACATTTTTCTTGGTTTAGAGGTGTCAAAATGAGTGTGTATACCTTGGCCCGAGGTACTAAAGACCGATAAGGACTTGGAATTTTATAGCTCTGATTTTGAGAATTATAATAAAGAAAATAGTACATTTAGGCACAAAATTGTCCCATATACACTTCCAACAAAATGGGGGTGGCATAGAGGATGAATAGAAAATCTCTTGCATAAATCCAAAACTTCTGGGGATGAAAATGTAATGATAACTTGTTATCTTCTTAACTTAATTCCATCTATAACATTCAAGGACTTTTGATTATACCAGTTTCTCTCGTCAAAATGAGGAAAAGTTGGAACCTATGACACAAAAATGTTTAAGAGTCAATGTGAAGTCAAAATTATTACAAGTATTCAATAAACTAGATATGCTTTGTTTAGGGACAAAGACACGAGATAAAGATAGAAAAGTAAAGGATGAAGAATTCTTTTTGGAGTTGGGCACTAGTGACATAAGTGATTCAACTCCACCTACTCGAATTGAGTTAGAGCATGAAGAACAATTGCTTCATTCAGATTTCTATGAATATTGTATTGAAGGTACTGAGTTTTAAAATGTTGACGTAGATTGTTAACAATTTGGGCTGCCTCACTATTACTTGGCCTGTTGGACCATCTGTATAATTGGGTCTCTTAAGTGGAACGGTTCTGGCCTCTTTCATGGTTGAAGATTAGCCATACACGTGGCTTTACTCTGATCCTTGGATGGTGACTGTTCAATTGTTGGATATTTGACTTGGTCTCGGCACCCTGATTCTAGATACTTCCATTCTTGGGTCTCTTCATTTTCCCTTTTCTCTCTGAGTGAAAGTGTGTGGTTTTCTCTTCTGTAAATTCGTAATAGATCTGTGTGATTCTTCAATCTCTTTTCTTTGTGAATATCTGTATATTGTGTACAGTTTTAGGGGTTGATTGTTGTGAGATTACAGGTTGTATTTGAGGCTATATTGAACTTGAAGAAACCGTGGGTTTCTTCATACATCTGTATGGATGCTCAACGGGTAAGTAGGTCATTGAGACTGAACATCCGGATCTTTCGGGGTGAAAAGTTGTGTGTTCTATTTGTTTTTGGTTTTCTACAATTTATTTGGTGTTTGAGGACTTTCGATCCTTGTAATATTATTTTTTGGGCCTTACAAGTGTTATCAGAGCCGTGTCTTTGGAAATAGGTGTTGCTAGGGTTAGGCTTTGGTGTCTCCTGGTACAGATCTAAGGTTATGGGTTGAGGGTTTTTCATATCCCTGTGAGGCAAATTTTGTTTTTCTTCAAAACTCGTATGAACTCGCCATAAACCCTGTTCAATCATATGTTTCTACCGAGTCTTAGTGAGTCTTAAAATCTGACTCGTGCTGAGTCTGGTGAGTTGGGATAACTCATACCGATTCCTGCTGAGTTCGTGACTCACTGTTGAGTTTCACCGAGTCTTGGTGACTCGTTGTTTTTTTGCAGCTGCTTTGGTATTCTTGGTACAATTCTGGTATTCTCTCTTTGCTCCCTTCTTTCTGAAAATTAAGGGGATGTTCTCTTTGCCGTTTTCAACCCGTTTTCTATTTTTGATTTTTCAAAACAATGAAAACACGTTCTCTTTCTTATTTTTGAAAACGCATTTTTGAAAATAAGTGTAAAATTTACAAAGAAAACGTCCTTTTGAGTGTTTTCAATTAAAATCAACCTAAAATTTTCAAATGCGTTTTGGATTTTTTCAACCACCGCCACCGCCAACCACCATCGGAGCAGCAGAACCACCACCATCGCCGCCCGCACCTCACCCCACCCAAACTCACCATTGCAGAACCACCACCATTGCCGCCCACACCATACTACCAACAACCACCACCGCTACCGCCGCCACAACACCACCACAACAACAACAAAAACCCGATGCCTGCACCACGCTACAACCCTAAACCACGCCACCATCATCATCATCATCAACCCATCCATCTAACTCGATCTGTAAATAATCATCATCCGACGGATCTGCGTGCTCAAAAGGAGGCAGAGGAGGAGCATCCTCCTCCCGCGCTGCCTCGACTATGAGGCGGAGTATCTGAATAAACTGATTACCAAAACCATGGTCATCGATGAAATCGGAAATGACGTGCGTTGGCACGTTAGCCGGTGATGGAACTGTAGCAGCAGAAATTAATTCAACAAATCCATTCTTGAACTCGTAACATATAACATCAAGAAGATCAGGTGGGGTTTCAATTGACACCAACTTGTCATAGTGGTAGCACCAGTACTGCAATAAATTCGGGTCGAATCCTGATGGTGCTCAGGTTTGGGTGGATGACTGGTCCGTTGGGGCATCCACCATTATAGAGAGTTTTTTTCTTTTTTCTTTTTTTATTCTGCGTACAAAATGGAGAGGAACGGGGAAGAAGAAGAATGAGGAAGAGAGAGAAACATGGGGAAGAAGAACGGGTTTTGGGTTTTTAAATTTTTGAAAGCAATTTTTCAAAATGTCAAAAAGAACATATTTTCAACAATCTCAAAATGAACATTCAAAACACAAAACTCAAAATGAATTCAAAACATAAAACACAAAACTGAAACACAAAGAGAACAGCCCCTAAGATTTTAGACTCTAGTATTTTCTAAAACCTCTCCCTTAATTTGCTGTATTATTGTTAAGGTTTTGGAATTGGTTGTTTAGGTAAGTAATCCTCCATTGCTTTTCTTTGTCCAAGATCTCCTAGAAGATCTGGGAATTTGAAGGAGCAGTAGAATCAAAGGGTACCAGCCCTTAAACCTTTTCAAACGATGACAATATTTCTGAAGTGTTATTACATTGATTTGTGATTTGCTTGATAGAGATATATCTGTTATTATCTTCTTCGCTAAGTTGTTCGCTTATCTTGTTCATTTCTGTAAACTGTTCAAATCATTATACTTTGTGTGTTGTATAATTACAATTTTTGGATATATTTGTCATCATGTCTACTGCACATAAGTTTGAACTTGAGACATGGATACATGGAATGGGACTGGAGACTTCATTCTCTGGCGCCAAAAGATGAAGGCTCTCTTACTTCAACAGAGGTGTGTTGCAGCCATTGATGGTCAATGGGCTGCAGAAACTAGTGCCTATGGAAGACAAGAATTAGATGATACTGCATGGAGTTCAATTTTCTTACACTTGTCTGATAATGTGATTAGAAAAGTTGGTGAGACTATATCTGTACAGGCTTTGTGGACTAAGTTAGAAGCACTTTATCTGACTAAGACCATGCCTAACAAATGCTATCTCTTAAGGCAAATTTATAACTTTAGGTTTGATCCCTCATCTGATCTGGAAGAAAATCTTGACAAATTCACAAAACTGATTCAGGACCTAGCAAATTGTAATGAAAAGCTTTCTGATGATCAACAAGTTGTTGCTCTATTAAACTCTCTTAGTGATAAATATAAGGATATTAGAAATGCCTTAGAATATGGGGGGCAAGATCTTACAATTGATATAATAACATCATCCCTAAGAAATAAAGATCTTGAGCTAAAAGTTGAGTCAAAAGACTCTAAATATGGGAAAGGGTTGCACATAAAAGAGAAATTGAATTATAATAACAAACAACCCCCATACAACTATAATCCTCATAAGAAATGAAAAACTTAGAACTTTAGATTCAAAGAGAAGAATAAAAGCCATGTGAAATCCAAGAACCAAGTCAGAAAATGCTACTACTGTGGTAAAACAGGACATATGATAAAAGATTGTTTCAAGAAAATCTCATATATGAAAGATAGGAACAATTCTGATGGTTCTACAGCTCTGATCTGCAAGAATGAACCTGATATTCAAGGGATGGTTCTTGTGAGTACCACCAGAAGAGACCCAAAGGAATGGGTTCTTGACTCTAGCTATACTTTTCCCATGTGTCCTACTAAAGAATGGTTTTCTGAGTTTGTTGACCTCAATGGAGGACAAATCCAAATGGAAAATGACATGAGTTGTCAAATAAAGAGAATTGAAAAGATTAAACTTTTGTTAAATAACTACTTTTTTGAACTTGATAACACAAGATATGTACCTGAGCTTAAAAGAAATCTAATTTCTTTGGGACAATTAGATGACAAGTACAATATCATGATTCAAAAAGGTCCACTGAGACTTAAACAAGGCAATAAAACTGTTATCTCCTCTCTGAAACTAAATGGGATATATAATGTCTCTGTTGAATCTGTGGTTAACCATTGTTCTATAGCCTTAAACTCTGAGTCTAACAAGTCTTTAATTTGGCATAAAAGATTTGGTCATATTTCAGAAAAAGGACCGACCATTTTGAATAATCTTGGTTGTTTTGGTAATGATAATATTTAAAAATTTGATTTTTGTAAAAACTGTATTTTTGGAAAATAGAAAAAACTACCTTTCAAAACTGGAACCCATAAATCCATTTCTATCATGGACTATTTACATGTTGACATATGGGGTCCAGTATCTGTAAATACTCTAAGTGAATTTAGGTTCTATCTACTTATAGTAGATGATTTTTTAAGAAAAATTTGGATTTTTCTTCTAAAACAAAAATCAGATACTTTTAAAACTTTCAAACATGGAAACTTATGATTGAAAACCAAACCAACAAGAAAATCAAAGTATTAAGGACTGATAATGGACTAAAATTTTGTAATTCAGAATTTGATTCATTTTGTAAAGAATTTGAAATTCTAAAACACAGAACTGTAACATACACTCCTCAGCAAAATGGTGTTGCTGAGAGAATGAATAGATACCTATTGGAAAAGGTAAGGTGTATGCGTATACAGTTCTGGTCTTCCTAAGTTTTTCTGGGAAGAAGCCCTAAAAACTACAACTTATCTAATAAATAGAAGTCCATCCATTGCTATTGATTTTCTAGTTCCTGAAAAACTGTGGTCTGGAGGAATACCTTACTACAGCAGACTCAAAGTTTTTAGTTGCACTGCCTATTCACATCAGAGTGAAGGTAAACTTGAACCTAGATCCTTAAAATGTATTTTTCTGGGATATAGAGAGGATGTTAAAGGGTATAGACTGTGGGTTAAATGCCAAAATGGTTATAAAGTGATTGTTAGTCGAAATGTCATCTTTAATGAAAGTGACATACCTTGTAATAAGTCAACTGATCCTAAAACTTCTGAATCTGCACCTATTAAAGAAATTGTCCTAGAAAATCAGACTGAAAATGCTGCCAATCTAGATGATTTTATTGAGGTGGAGACTACTCAAACTGATCATTCTCATAAGCAAACTGAATCTGAGAATGAAAATGAATATGCTGATACTACTCTTACTGATTATCAATTTACTAGAGACAAAGAGAGGAGAGAAATAAGACCTTCTACCAGATTCAATAATGATGAATTTGTTACCTCATTTTCTGCTCTTGACTCTCTGAATTCAGAACATGTTTCCTTTGATGATGCCATTAAATGTTCTGACTCAAAACTTTGGGAGGAGGCTATGGATGAAGAAATGGACTCCCTTATTAAAAATGGAACTTGGGTTTTGGTTGATAGACCTAAAAATCAAAAGGTTGTTGATTGTAAGTGGATTTTTAAGATCAAACAAGGAGACTCAAATCCAGAAAGTAAGAGGTATAAAGCCAGATTAGTGGTTAAGGGGTTTACTCAAAAAGAAGGAGTGGACTATAATGAAATATTTTCTCATGTGGTCAAGTATCTCTCTATCAGAATTCTATTAGCTCTCACTACTCACTTTAATTGGGCATCGGATCAACTTGATGTCAAAATAGTTTTTCTGAATGGTGACCTTAATGAGACTATATATATGAATCAACCCTTGGGATTTGAAATTAAATCCAAAATTGAAAAGGTCTGTCTGTTGAAAAAATCACTCTATGGGCTGAAACAAGCCCCCAGACAATGGTATATCAAATTTAACTCTTATGTGCAGAAATTAGGTTTTGTAAGAAGCAATTATGATTCCAGTTTCTTTTTCAAAGGGTGGACCTAAATCCATTTATTTGCTTTTATATGTTGATGATATGTTACTTGCTTGTCATGATAGATCTGAAATTGATTCATGATAGATCTGAAATTAATTTTATTAAATCAAAATTGAAATCTGAATTTGAAATGAAAGATTTGGGACAGGCTAAAAGGATTCTTAAAATGGAAATAGAAAGGGATAGGGATAATTGCATATTGATGTTAAAACAAAGCTCTTATGTGAAGAAAATACTTGAAAAGTTTTCTATGCTTGAGTGTAAATCTGTTTCATTACCTATTGCTAATCATTTTAAATTAACTGGTGAACAATCACCTAAAACAGAAGATGAATTTAGAAGAATGGAAAATGGTCCTTATGCTAACATTGTAGGTTCATTAATATATCTTATGGTGTACACTAGACCTGACTTAGCATATGAAATTAGTATTTTAAGCAGGTTTATGGCCAACCTAGGTGAAACACACTGGCTAGCTATGAAATGGATGTTAAGATACCTTAAAAGCTCTTCTGAATTTGGTTTAGAATTTAAATGAAGTAATGAAGGGATAAAATTAAAAGGTTACACTGATTCTGATTTTCCTGGTGACTTGGATAAAAGGAGATCCATATCTTCTTATATTTTCGCTTTGTGTGATGGCTGCATTAGTTGGAAGTCACAGTTACAAAAATTAGTTGCCTTGTCCTCTACTGAAGCTGAATACATTGTTGCATGTGATGTTGTAAAAGAAAGTATGTGGTTAAGAGATTTGTTAAATGAAATTGGTTTTGTAAATCAATCTATCAGCATTTACACTGATAATCGAAGTGCCATTCATTTAAGTAAAAATCCTGTTTATCATGATATAACTAAACACATAGATATAAAGTTTCATTTTGTAAGAAACATAGCAGAAAAATGATTGATCAGTTTAGTTAAAATTCCTATAGAATTTAATCCTTCAGATTTGGGAACGAAGGTATTACCTTTGAATAAATTTAAAAATTGTTTGAAGATTCTGAATATCACTTGATGATTGTGATAATTATTGTGATAATTAGAACTTCAATTATTGTTATTGGAAAAGAGTTGAACCAATTTTTAAATTTTTTTTACAGGNAATTATTGTTATTGGAAAAGAGTTGAACCAATTTTTAAATTTTTTTTACAGGCTTTTAGAGCAAGTGAAGCAATGTAGATATAAGATATCTAGATCCATTAGGAAGGCCAAAGAATAGTTCAGCAAGGTGGAGATTGTTAACAATTTGGATTGCCTCACTATTACTTGGCCTATTGGGCCGTCTGTATAATTAGGTCTCTTAAGTGGAACTGTTCTGTTGTTGGATATTTGACTAGGTCTTAGTACCCTGATTCGAGATACTTCCATTCTTGGGTCTCTTCGTTTTTCCCTTTTCTCTCTGAGTGAAAGTTTGTGGTTTTCTCTTCTATAAATCTGTAATAGATCTGTGTGATTCTTCAATCTCTTTTCTTTGTGAATATCTGTATATTGTGTATAGTTTTAGGGGTTGATTGTTGTGAGATTACGGGTTGTATTTGAGGCTATATTGAACTTGAAGAAACCGTGGGTTTCTTCATACATCTGTACTGATTCTTGTTTTCTTCTAGTGGATCTAGAGCTATATCTCATTGTGGATGCTCAACGGGTGAGTAGGTCATTGAGACTGAACATTCGGATCTTTTGGGGTGAAAAATCTTGTGTTTTGTTTGTTTTTGGTTTTCTACAATTTATTTGGTGTTTTAAGGACTTTCGATCCTTGTAATATTGTGTTTTGGGCCTTACATAAATACTAAGTGCCAAATGTAGACGACCTTAGTCTCTATCAATTGTATAGAGATAAGACAAGGACATACATTATGGTTCCAAAATAAACGAGGTCTTAATTTGATCGAATCAAACTAGTTATTTAGAAATAATCATTATGGACCATCTCTACATATGAACGCAAGGTGTTCTTACTTACAGATAAAAAATTGTTAAATATTTTGAGGTATGCGGCCTTTGCTTGTATCTATTATGCTTCTACTAGTGTATATGTTTGGGATAGGTTCTTTTTATGGAGGAAACCTTTAGAAACTGAAGTCATGATCAAGGTGACAATTTTGAGGACAAAGCTTAGGCGTCATTACCTTGAGTTATTATTCTAATTCTGATTTATTATGTTTGTATCGCTTTTGTCTTTTTGTTGATTAAGTTAAAGGTCTCGTCAATTTATTTATCATACTCACTAAGGTAGAACTAAATAATCATTCTTTTATTTCATTGTTGAGGTGATACGAGCCTGAATTTTTACAAGTCAAGTTGACCGTTACCACGCCTATAACCTCGAGTTATCTAGACATGTGCCTATGATCAACATAAACCAAACTCTAAAGAAAAGTAAGGAAAATGAATAGAAATTAAATTAAGGGATCCCATTTGACTTAAGAAATCTCGATCTGTTATCATATTTTTAAAACTATTTTTTTGTACTGTCTTTTGAACTTTAAATGAAGTGTATATAATCATTGTCTCTATTATAAATCTGAAATTGAAAGAACAGAATATGTGTACTTGCTTCTGTATGTAGACGATATGTTGCTAATTAGTCCAAATACGAAATTGATTAAGCAAATAAAGTTAGAGCTGTTTTCAGAATTTTTTATGAAAGATTTAAGAAATTCAGAGAGAATCATGTGGATGCAAATCATAAGAGATAGACTTAAGTCTTTGCTAAAGATAAATCAAACGCCTTATATACTTAAAGTGATTAATAAACTCTCATTGACAAGTGCTAAACCAGTAAGTATACCATTAGTTAATCACATTGTTTTTTAGTAAAAAATGAATGTCTAGAACTAAAGAAGAGTTGAGTTATATGAATAAATTGCTTTATGCTAATGTTGTGGGATCAATAATTATATGCTCTTGTTCAGTCGAGACTAAAATCATTTTTTTAGCAAATTTTGATAAAAATTAATGAAATGTGTTTTGAAAATTATACGTCCTATAAAATATGTGGTTGAAATTAATTGTTAATTTTGACTTAAATTAAAATTTCGATTTTAATCCCCACCAAATAGGAACATAATGACATGTATATGACCTCACGTGTCTCACTCAATCATTGTATTGAGTAGATATACGCCTAATCTAGGTTCAACTCACTTGAAGGCCTTAAATGGCTGTAAAAATACTTTAAAATGGTCATGTGAGAATAAGAGGCAACCCTTTGTCACTTTTAGGGTTCATTGTTACAAACCTTCTGCTTTTGTCCAAGAAAGCTGCATTCATATTTATAGGACAAGATTTAGGTCAAATTTGTGTTTTAGATGATTTCCATAAAGTGTTTGATAAAAATAAAAGAAAATAATTTACTCGGGACCAAATGTACGATCACACAAGTATAGGGACTGTGACCTCACAATGGAAGAACCTAATTGGAAGCAAAAGAAATTACAGATATATATGCAAAATAATATACATTGATGCAAAATAATATGCATTGACACAAAAAAAAAAAAAAATGAATGGGGGCGGATCCAATACGTGCAGCCTCTGGTGCTCGTTGGGTGCTAAATCCACCACTGACAAGGGCTATTATTGACATATTTAATGTTTAGTATAAAATAATCATATGATCATGATTGGCTTGTTTGGTCGAAAAATACTAAACACTATACTATGTACTAAACATGCACGACTTGTACTAAAGAAAGAAATTAGATGGTGAAGATAGGTGGTAGCCACCTGCGGCAACAGTTATGCTGGTGGTGGTGGTGGGGTGGGGATGGCGTTCATGCTTTACATCCATTTATGATGCCAAAATTGTGAAATTCAATCTTAGGGTATGTGCCAGTGAACTTGACCACCATAATTTGCATGAAAGTTACATTACACGCACACGCACTCCCTCACACAAACATGTATGTATATATATGAAGAGATGCTAATTAATTAATTTGAGGGCGGGAGTGGCGGCGCATACGAATGTTGGAAGCGGTTACAGCAGTTGATGCAGCTGAATAACTTGTTGGGAAAGCCCACATCGCCGCACATACAACACACTGTCTGCAGATCCACCATTGTTGAGCACCTTCAATTTTAATTTGTCATGGAAATTACAGCAAAAAACTAATTTAAAGTGTAGAAAGAAGTAGGCAGAAACTTGGAAGGAGAGGAGGAGTTATGGTCCAGGTTCAAGTCAGTGTGCCCATCTCATTTTCACTAAACTTCGATGAAAAATTGATTTTCTTGGAAATATATATATATTTTTAACTTTTTTGCAATGAAAACAAATTTTATAATCAATTGTGGAAAAAAATAGGGAAAATTGCGACCGCGGTCCCAAACCTTTAATTTTGTTGCAGATTACACCCAAAC
>CAIGRT010073328.1:0-12735 GCA_903798405.1 Fraxinus platypoda | reverse complement strand
ATTCATTTTTCTACGGTACTCATTTTCAACTACGCATTCTCCAAATAAAATAATATTACACACAAATCTAAAACTTTTCATCACTTTTCCACCACACATTCTCCCATCAATTACTATTTCAAAAATTCTATTCTCCAAAAAATGGGTGTCAAACAGGGCTAATTGTTAATTGATTAAATATGGTTTTAAATCTTATCTTAATCACGATTAGAAACATTTTTAAATTTTTTATAGTTTTGAAAAAAATTATATATCTGATAATTAATTTTAATTTAAGATAATTATTAAGTTATTTATGCGCTCATGACCATTCAAACAGGTGTCATGAGACAGGCTATGTTCACTGGAGCTGCTTCAAATGTTTCTGATGCATGATAAACAAAATTCAATTCTTGAAACATGATAAAGAAAAACAAAGTAATATCAAGATTTTATCCATGAATCTTGAAATTAAAAATTACAAAATCCAATCAAACTTACGAGGATATAGGAGACAACCCTTGGCTGTCTTAAGGGCTTGAGGAGAAAACGAAGAGTACGAGCAATGACGATGAATGTGATAACCTGTAATAACACAAGAGGAAACAAGAATTCTAATGGATTTTGTCCATAGAAAACTCCAAAGGGATGGGAGGACGTGTGTTTTTGATGACATACTACAACGGGACCTTTGTCGCTGAGCCCATTTTTCACCATTTCTGTAAAAAAAATAAGGATTGTTTCTTTGATGTTCATCGGTTCGTAGGATGACCAAGCGTTTGACCGTGCATGAAAAATTTAACGAAAAACATGCAACCTGGGAAACTTACCAGGAGATCTGAAGGATTGGACAAGCGTTAGTTTAGTTTTATTTTCAGTTACTGTATTGTTTTAAGGGTAATTATATTACCACTACAAAATTTGTTTACTACACCACAATTTTAAATAATTTTCTTATTTACCAAAATAATTGTAAATGAAATGACATAATTAACCATATAATTCTCTCTCATATTACTATGCACACCTGTTTTTTCACTTTACTTATCCCCTTAATGTCTGTCTGCATGTCTCTGCCACGGCCACCTCTCCTATCCAACCCAGTTCTTTCTCGTTAATCTCCAACTTGAGCACTATCCAAAAAAACTCAATGGTCAATCAAATCATGAAGGAAAAAGGAAAATCCAAACCAAAGCTTTCATCATCTTCAGAATTAAAAAACCCAATCACAAACAACCAATCAAAACCCAAGTAGAAGAATAAAATGAACAGCGGACCATAATAAAATCAACAGAATTAAATTATTGTACTACCACAAAAATAAACCGAATGAAGATATTCTTGGTGCATTGTTACTAGTTTTGTACACTTTAATTATGTTTCCACTGATCAAGTATGTCATTGTTTTCTGAACAAATGACAATGGTGCAGGTATCCAATCTTTGTGATTTTCGTTACGGCATTCATCCATGGCCGAACACTTTATGTGTTGTTCAGTCAATGAGTTTGATTTGTTATTTGCCTAATTGCTGCAGGTGGCACATTTGCTTTGTACTCATTGATTTGTAGGGCATAAAGGATTGATAAAAATGATGCGTAAAATAGTGAAGATGAGTACACCACAATATTGATCCACAGAAATACAATAGATGTGCCTGTTGGTGGATGGGCAGTGATACGTTTCGTGGCTGATAATCCAAGTGAGATTACGATAAACAAAATCCCCAGTATTTTATATAACACAAAACAAGCTAATTATAATTTATTTATTTTTAACTTCTTTTGTAACAAACAGGAGTTTGGCTGTTCCATTGTCACATAGATTCCCATCTCACCTGGGGCCGTCTGGCTATGTCGTTCTTGGTTGAAAACAGAAAAGGGAAATCACAATCCATTGAGCCGCCTCCTGCTGATCTGCCACCTGCTGAGAATGACTACTAAAATGCAAAAAATTGTTTAATCCAGCCTTCAGTTTTATAGTTTTGTTTTGCACTGTTTGTACTCTTGATTATTACGTCTCTTGTTCGGGTAACCTGTCAAAGTTTACCAAGAATGAGTATTAGTTTGCTGTCGTCGTGCTCATGGTTGCGTGTTCAGATTTTTTTTATTATTTTTCCTCTTTTGGTTCTAATAGGTACACAAGTGCATTCTTCAAGTTATAGAATTGACTTTCAGATTGTATCCATTGCCAACATGCATTTTCAAGTGATAAAGAAAATTGTACTGCCAGCTTCATTGCAACTCGGCAATGCAGCCAAAATGAAGCAAAATGGATTATAATTCCCTGAATGATGAATTTTTATTATTGTCCTTTGACCTGCTTTTTCTATTTATTTATTTTTTTAAAATAGGTTCTCATTTTCTATTTCTCATTTTTACCCTCAGCCCTAAAGAGAAGAGAAGAAACGGTTCCCAAATTTGAAAGAGAACACCAGGCAGCTTCAACGAAGAAGAAGAAGCAGTAAACTTCAACCTTCAAGCTTCAAACCTTCAGAAATTGAACGGCTATTTGTAAACTTCAATTGTATCTATCTAATTTTAACGACCGCCATTGTTTATGGTGTGAGGAAATATTCAAGGCGCGAGGAAGGATTGAGCAAAAATTTGCAAATAGTGAGGTAAATTTGAATCATTTGTTACATAAACTATTAGGTCTGATGAATATTATTTTAGTTACTCAAGTCATTTGAATCATTTGTTCCTCGGGTCTTTTTTATTTGTTACTCAAGTCATTCTGATATGGTTCTCTAACAAAGAGGAGAAACATCTTAAGTTAATTCACGTGTCCAGAATTATATTGGGTCAGCGCACTCTAAGTAAAGAGAAACAGGTGTTTTAGATCAAGTAAATTGTGCTAATGTGGCATTTTACGTTGTTTATAATTACTTCAAATTTTAATTAAAAAGGATGGATGTGTTGCTAAACTGGGAAATGTTATAAAAGCATTATATTTTTGTTGCAGAGTCAACTATCAAAGAGTGAAGAGTACCGGCAGCTATTTCGTCTCCCACCTGATGAAGTAAGTAATCTTATTTATTCAACATTTTTTTCCGGTTGGCGTAATTGGTAGAGTATATATATTCTGGTAATTTCTTTTTCTGCATAGTTGTGCATTGATAATGAGGTTCAATAGGCTTTAAAGGATTTTCAACTGTTATCGTTTAAATCCCATGATGGAGTGATGTTAAAAAACATCACAAGGAGTTTGCGAACTGTTTCGATATAGTCCCAATTTTTTTGTCCTCATGCCGAGAAGATGGATATATGTTTCCAATCATTGACTGATAAAAAACTCTTGTATATAGTTGGGTTAACTTTCTGAGATGACTATTATCCATGGCTGAGTTCAACTTGTTAAATGAAGTATTGAGGCTTTCTTTTTATGCCTTCTTATGTTCTTAGAAGTGCATATTACTTGTTTATACAACTTTTTTTGTTTTCAACTAACCTGTGTAATATTTTCACATCAAAAAGTTCGTAGGTAGAGTAGCCATTCTGTAATTTTAGTGTTCAATTAGTGAGTGAAATGATGTATAGCAATTTCATAGACCATAGAGTCCAAATGCTGATTTTGGGAATTGAAAGAAAGCTTTGAGGGCATTTCAGCTGGCTTAGTGCCCCCAAACAAGGAGTGCTCACTGAAGTAAAGATCAACCGCGATGGCTTTCTATATTATTATTAGAAAAGTAACACTTACATGAAAATCTGGTGGTTTGTGCAATTGAAATACAGAAGTAGGCCAACAGAAAGATAAAAGAAAAAATTGGTAACGTTTATGGTCTTGGAAAGTCATTCTTGATGTTCAAGAATTTCTGACCAGTGATGTTAAATTCTACTGAAAGCCAGATAGGAGAAGTTAAAACACCAATTTTGTTTAATTGATGAGTTAATTTTTTTTGACAGTGTGCTGATGAGAAGTGTAAGCTGTGCATATAATTTATACACCTGGTTTTACTTGCTCCAAGTTTTGAGCATATAATTTATATACCTGGTTTTGCTTGCTCCAAGTTTTGAGTCTTGCCTTTAGCCCTTTTTTGAGCTTCTGAATTTAATGAACATAGGATTCCCTATACTAGCATAATTCATTCTTTTCGAACTATATTGAAAAAGGCAGGAATGAATGGTGACTTTAGAGTGCGAAGAAAATGCTCGCGGGGAAGAGACATGGAGGACATTTACAAGAGTTTCTCATGTGGAGTGGAGATCTGGGGATAACTGAAGTAGACTTAGGATTTGTTTGAGCCCCGGTTTTTTGGGAAACTAGATTTTGTAATAACTAATTTTTTGGAGAATGTGTGGTTAAAATGTTGAAAAATGTTTTGTAAACACATGTTAAATTATTCTACATGGAGATGTGTGCATGAATACAAGTTTACAGAAAATGAATTTTTAAAGAATGGGGCTCAAACAGGGGCTTATATTGAGGGTTCCATTAAAGGTTAGATATTGTTGCACTATGCATATTATTGGGCATGTGATGGGGGTACTATCCCCAAACCGCTATGGAAAATATTTAATTAACTATGGATTGAGATAAGATTGTATATGCAAGAGTTGGATTGCATATGGTATCAACTTGAATATGGAGAGATTTTAATATGTGAAGATGTTCGAAAGCTTCAAATTTGGTGACTTCACCTCTTGCTTGCATGTGGCTTTATTATTCCTTTAGCCTTTGTGTGGAAGCGATTATTTGAAAAGTGATTTTATTTTTTTATTTTTTTTGAGAATGTGGCAAAAATGAAGGGAAAAGTTACAAGGAAACATGTTTTTTGTTAGAATATGTGGCTAAAATGGGTGTGGAGAAAAGCGGATTTCAAAAATCACTTCCACACAAGCACTAACCTTTCTAGGTAATGACATGAGTTGTTTCTTGGAGTTTGTTATGCTATTTTTCTTGATCATGTGAATGATATGGGCAGGTTTTAATGAGGAACTAAAGGCTACAATTTTGATTAAATGAAATCTACATTGATTTGGAGACGGACACTCTTGCTATCGAATGGAATACCAAAACTACTAAACAAGCCATTTCGTAAGTTTTTTATTACAATTACATATTCACTTGTTCAGATTCAATTAATTATTACACTTCGTTTACTATTGTTTATATTCTTTCAAGGGTGATTGTGGTATGTACATAATAAAATATATAGAGTTCTTGAGCATCAACGGTCCAGTAAAGCAAGTTAATGGCTTCTATATGAATAGATGGAGGGAAAATATTGATGTCGATATTTTTGCCCTTGATTATGATCCGTAGGACATTTTGATGTATTTGTATGTCTATGAGTTATGAGTATATATTATAATTTGAAAATATAATTTTATAATAGATGTTGAATGTTGGTTTTTTTTTTTTGTTTTGATTAGTAGCTAAATTTTTCAGGTTGATTTAGTTTATATTAAAAGGTAGATAATGTCGAATTTTTTCAAAAATGTTGTTTGTCGAATACTATAGTCGTCTAAATCGTGTTAAATCATAATGTATAATATTCAATCGTGCTTGGTTTGATTGCAAAATATTTTGTTAAAAAATTAGAAAAATGAGCATATGATTGAAAACGAGAAGCGAGTCGTTTCAAGTAAAACGACTCAGTCGTTTTTTGTGAAACACTAAAAATGATTGAGGTCATTTTACATGAAACGACCGCAGTCGTTTAAAAACGAATGCAGTTGTTTTCCATTCATTACATGTTATATGAACTAAACGAAAATACTAAAAACTGTCCACCATTCATAAAACACAATTTTGGCATGAATTANAAACGAATGCAGTTGTTTTCCATTCATTACATGTTATATGAACTAAACGAAAATACTAAAAACTGTCCACCATTCATAAAACACAATTTTGGCATGAATTACGACAAAAACTCACAATACAGAGCATACATTGTAAAAAGTAGAAATCAATTTGCATTGTTTATTTGAATGACATGAAATCAACCAAACAAACAATATTCTAGTCATCCAATCTTCTATCAACTAAAGGTATCTGACTTGTGCATGTTAGTCGGTTGTGTCTAGTTGCGGCACTCCTACTACACTTGTGTTTTTTCGGAAACTCTTTAGTAGACGGAATCCTTGTTGTTTTAGAACGTCCGCCTCGTCGTCATACTAGCGGCGGCAACACATTGAGGAAGCCAAGATTTTCATGAATTTCCCAATCAACTTCAATTTAATAAACGACTAGTAGTTAAATTTTTCAGGTTGATTTAGTTTATATTACAAGGTAGATAATGTCGATTTTTTCAAAAATGTTGGTTGTCAAATACTATAGACTATAGTTTATAGTCGTCTAAAAAGACTATAGTTTATAGTCGCTATGAAAAAACGACTATAGTCTTTTCAAACGACTATAATGCAAGATAAGGTGCGAATCAAACTTCTAACATTATGGATCGTGTTTGATTTCGACCTATTAGTTTAAAATGAATACGAAGATGAACTTCATTATATACAATTCATCGTGCTCCACTAAAAATATTCAAGTATACCATATTTAGTTTCAAATTATGCGGCTTACAATAATGTATAATGCAAGATGAGGTGTGAATCAAACTTCTAACATTATAGTTCGTGTTTGGTTTCAACCTATTAGTTTAAAACGGAAAGGAAGATGAATTTCATTACATACAATTCATCGTGCTCCACTGACAACGTTCAAGTGAACTGTATTTAGTTTCTAAGTATGTGACTTACAATAATGTATAATGAAAGATATATGAATTGATTTGGATATGCTAAATCATAATGTTTTAACTATTTAGTCGATTGATTTGATAAGTTAAATCATAATGAATAACATTCTAAATCGTGTTTGATTTGATTTCACAATATTTTGTTAAAAATGTATAGAAAAACGGACATATGATTGAAAACGAGATGCGAGTCGTTTAAAACGACTACAATCATTTTAAACAACTATAGTCATTTTTTGTGAAACATTGAAAACGATTGGTGTCGTTTTACATGAAACGACTACAGTCGTTTTCCATTCATCGCCTACTATATGAACTAAACAAAAATGCAAAAAACTGTCCAACATTGATAAAACACAATTCTGGCATGAATTACGACAAAAACTCACAATAAAGAGCATACATTGTAATAAGTAGAAATCAATTGGCATTGTTTATCTAAACGACATGAAATCATCCGAACAAACAATATACTAGTCCTCCAATCTTCTATCAACTAAAGGTATTTGACTTGTGCATGTTAGTCGGTTGTGTCCAGTTGCGGCACATCTACTACACTTGTGTCTTTTCGAAAAGTCTCCCGTCAATGGAATCCTTGTTGTTTTAGTACGTCCACCTCATCGTCGTACTAGCGGCCGCAACACATTATTGAGTAAGCCAAAATTTTCAGGACTTTCCCAATCAACATCATTTGGCATTGGAAAAATAGTATCACTGTAAGCTATTCTCCAATATTCAACGGTATAATATAGAGAGCAAAACAAGTAAATTGAATAGCCACTCTTTTTCGCCGCAGCTGCTGCATGCTCACACAGTAAATGTTCTAATTGAAACCGTCTACAAGTACAAGTTTTTTCATCCAAGTTAACAATAAAATTCATGGTTTCGTTCCTCACACTATACGAAGATGAATCAACTTTACAAAGATTTAGCACTTCACGATACAAATCATGATATGAAGTATATGAAGATATTGGAACTCCTTCCACCATTTTATCACTCCAACTTCGTTTCCATGTCTAGTTTCCTTGGTCATCATTAACAAAATCACCAAAATAAAATATAAAAATTCATGTTGTTGAGTCCATATATGTAATTAGAATAGTAAAATTTTAAAATATTAGCAAATAATCAATCATGGTGATATAAAGTGACTGCAGTCGTTCTGTGGTCATTTTAAACAACCGTGGTCGTTTTACACGACTTCAATCGTTTAAAACGTCTGAAATATGAGTATTATGGTCATTATATGACAAGGGCATTTGAAGTATTTCAACAATATTTAAAAGGATATTTAACCTAAAAAGGGCCTCAAAAACATTTCTATAGTAAGTTAGGCCTAAAAAACTTTTGAAGAGTTTGACTAAGCCATTTATAAAAATTCCCCATTTGGATTCCAGTTTTCATTACAGGTTTATGAAGCCTCAGAAATTGAAACAAATTGATTGATAACGAGCTACAATGCAAAAGTAAATGTTACAGGCGTAAAAATAAGGGGGGTAAATCCTAATTATTTGTCAAATGTATGATCTTGATTTTGTCCCACCAAAAGCTCAACTTCTAGAAAGTCATGCCACAAAATTTAAAGCCAATACAATACCCTCCAATCGATCGTTTGGAATATCATGGGAGGATCTTTCGCCGTCGGCGAGGAGTCTCTCTCTTCACAAACATCTTCTCAAATTCATTCAGAGGCCTGGTGGAGCCATCGGCTATGCTAATGAATTTCCAGCCACCGCCATTACCTCGTTTGCCTTTAGGACCTAGTTTCTCCACCATGAAATTCCATCCTTCGGATGGACGTCTCCTGCTGTATTTGTGGCATTTCACCTTCTTTGCCATCTATAAATTACAAAGAATGACATTGTCATCAATAAAATGTATCGACCCAAAATTTGAAATACTAACTCCAAAGCATTATTAACAGTACTCAAAGAATTTGCATGTTTACCTTCATTTTGTTGAAGTTCATCCTCTGAACAAACTCTTGGTACAGCATTTCATCTTCTTTCATTGAGATCTCATAGTGCACCTCATCGGGGTCTCTAGTTGTACCATCCCACCCCTCAGGCATGACTTTGAAATCTGGCTTATATGGCAGAGAGGCAATATGGAACTCCCTATCATGTGAAATGAAAAATCTACAGACAGAAGTATCCAAAAAACAAAACAAAATTACTCGATGAGAGAGCACACTCCAAGCACATCAAATAATTTAACCGAGTGACAGTACCAGACTAGCCAGAGGCAACATCACAAGTGTGACAATGCAGGAGGGCAGTTTACCACAACGAAGTGAAGTTCAACTCTAAACAGATATATATGATGAGGAATCTTCTGAAGTGAAAACATAGCATGTGAATTTTAAAAAGTAACCACCAAATTTCAACTCAACCAGCACATATAAATGGCCCACAAAATTTACAGTACAACAATTTGGGTTAGATTACACAAGTTCAGTCTTTATCAAATACAATTTGATACCAAAGAAGACGAGAATGGAGATTTATGATAACTAATATTTCATCTCATAAAGACTGCACAAAAAAATTTAAAAAATATCAAAGAATCTGAATAAAGAAATGGAAAGATTTTCTTCTTTAGAACTCTTATTTTTATGTTGACTTAGTGAAAACCATTTCATTTTTTTTTCTTTAGCCATTCTTTTTTATTCATAGAAGAAGTGATGATCCAATGGTTTCCAGTCATGGAGTCCTAGGTTCATTTTGTGTCTAGCTGACCTCAAAATACAAAGTTAGCCTAGGAAAACGGGCTTTATCAGCTAATAAATTTCAAGCAGAAATATTATATATCTTTACACACATATTTAAATTAGGGTGAGGCGGGGCTTTCATCATAAGAAAACTGAAAAGGGCAAGGTACTTTACTCAAACGGTATTTTTGCTGAAACTATTTAAGGATTGAATAGGCCATTGGATTTTTGGTTATCAAGTATCTCTTTTGGGATTTTATAATAGAAATAAATCTTCTTTTTCAATAGAAGAAAACATTTGAAAGATCATTGGTTATTTTCCCCTAGAGCTAAAGAATTTTATTTTAAATATAAAGAACTAAATAGTCATATCAACCCAAAGCATGTGCATGAAGCATTTAAATTTTCTTTTTAACTTAAAACCACAAAAGGCCAAAAGCCTTAATAGTGATGAATTTTTGGAGCATACCCAAAGGAAAGCAACATGACCTGCAAGTCCATTCCAGAAATGGCAAGAGTTGAGCAACATCACTAGCAATTATATTGATCTCTTTGCGGATAGACGTGAGACTTGCAAATATTATGGCTTATGAACTTGGGAAATTTCATTAAATGCAATCACGATGTAGAAAACTCTGAAAAATGTTGCCAATCCAAATTTTATTGGAAATTATGGTCAGCGTCATGCTATTTTTTTCTACGTACACACTAAAACAACTATTTAAGTTATACTAAAACAACTATTCAAGTCTGTTGCCCCGCCAAGAAGACAAGACAAGCTGGCAGCATGGTCCAAACTCCCGCAAAGACATGAGACATGACAAGACAAGTTGGCAACGTAGTCCAATAAACGCATGATTGGCTTTTCCAATGGGGAAAGAACTTTCGATCGGGCACATTTTAACAAAATTACTAGGCAGCTCCTACAATAATGCTACTTAAATCTCAGAGTTCGCAGCATTTGTGCTTGAATCAAACGCTTATGTTTTCTACTAAACCGTCAAGACAACATAAGAGTCAAAATCCAAGTTCAACAAAACAATCAAAACAAATTAAAATTTTGCTAGTCTTTACCTTAATCGTTTGATTTCTCTGACTACAATACTGCTCAAAATCACTGAAATTCAACAAAGTATTACAGCGTACAGGTATTTATAGATGTACATGAGTGGCTGTCATTCACTAAAAGTACAACTTACTACCAACTACCTCTTCCATATTATTGTCAAATTCAATAAAGATAGTAACCAACCAATCCAATTGGTTATTGGATGAATAACTTACACTGTATGATATCATCAAACACAACATATAGCATGTTTCACTTAGCTTATTGCTAAAGAAGCCAAAAAATGGGCTTTTTTTTGTCTTAGCTAGACAATAATATATGGCTTATCTTGAAGCATGACCATACTTACTGTCAATAGAATCCAGAAAGAAGTCAATATTTTGGCTTCTTTTTTAGATATAAGCTAAGCCACTCATGTTGATAAGTAATTAGTAATTACACATATAGTATGCACAACTATGAAGTCAAAGAACACAAATTCAATTTTTCCATTCACTTACTCTGGGCAGGTATCGAGCAAGAGCTCCACAGAGTTATCCAAGGGCTGGCCAAGCTTCTTCTCCTCCTCCTCCTCAAGCTCCTTCAGCCACAAAATCGCATGCACCCGCTGTCTCATAATCCTGTATTCTTTTGCCAACCTCTCCACAGTGTATAACTCTGGGTTTTCCTTGTGCTTTTTATACATCTCTGCCTTCTCTGAATCCTTCAAATATGACCCTCTTGCACCTGGCTCCCTCACCTGCACTTTTTCAAAAGCATAACAAAATTACTTTTTTTTTTTGTGTGCGCATATTTAAGTTTCTCTATCCAACTACTTGATCACTATTAAAACAGGGAAAGAAGAAAACATCCATAGGCATGTAAAGAGATGAAAATGGAAATGAGTAATTTTTTCGCACTCAGAAGTCAGGGCTTTGCTCTACCAAATACTAAATCACTGTTGAAACTGGCAAAAGAACACATATCAAGTGAGTAAAAAAATCCCAATGAAACAAACTTGTTCAAGAATATTCACTCCTTTCCCCTCCCCCGAGTGAACCCTCCAACAACATTACATGATCGCACACAGGCAAACACCACACACTTTTCCCACCTTTTTCTGCAAATAAATAACTAAATAAAGAATTATTTGAATATGGCTGCAAATACTTGAGCATACATACACGTGTAGAAACAAACATAAATGACGAAATATGAATTTTGGGTTTTGTTCTCCATCTATCAAATTACTGAAAAAGAGAGAAGACAAACGCACGTAGAGGATAAGAATAAAAAGGAAGTAATCTATAAATTTACCTGCTTCATCAGTTCAGTCATTTCTTTCATTCTATCATCCCAGCCATCCACAAACGCCTTTCCCCTGCGGTTCTCTGCCTCTAACTCCTTAACCTTCGCCAACTCCATGTCCGTCCACCTAGACTCCGAATACCAGTTCCCAGTCCGATTCTGACTCGAGCCACCGCCCCGATTCTGTCCCGAGCCACCGCCACTAGTCCGACCTCGATCCGAACCAGGTTCCACCTGCTGCCCAACGACTTCACCGTCAAAGTGCTCCTTCGTTAGCCCAGTAGACCACGAGGACGGACCCACGTCCCATCCCAACTGGTCGGAGTCGAACGACCCCGTCCCACCGAAATGGGCCGCCCAATCGGGTTCTTTCTTATCATCGTTGTTATTGCCGCTTCCATTTTCAGTGGAAAAACGTTTTGGTAAATCGGATAAAACCCTGAGGTTTAGGGTTTTGATGTTGGTTTTAAAAGATAATTGGGTAAATATACGTTGAAGGGATTGCATTTTTATGTTATATTGGAGGAGCAAACCAGCTGGATTGGGGAACCAAAGGCAGAAGAACACCAGGAAAAAGGAGACAAGCTCAGCCGGGAAGAAGAGATACGACCGAGAAGGGGGAGGTTTTCAGGCCGGTCGAGTTAGAGGTTTTAGGTTTTTTGTTAAAAAGTCAATTTTACCCTCAATGAAATGTGTTTTTATTGCAAAACATGTCCTCAAGTTTTAGAATAGTTTTAAAAATTAGTTTTTTGCTATTTTTATTCGTCATCACTGGATATTTCTTCTGAATCTAATTTTTTTTCAAAGATTTCTTCATCAGTTTCTATTTCTTCATAGTTAACTTCTTCACATTCATCTCTAATTTGATCAAAATCCATGACTAATATTCTAACTTTCTTTTTTGGACATTCAGTACTTATATGTCCTTCTTCATTACAATTCCAACATTTACACCGTTTTTTATCTAATGGTTTTTTATTATA
>CAIGRT010073322.1:0-11284 GCA_903798405.1 Fraxinus platypoda | reverse complement strand
ATTGAAAAAACCATGTCAATCTGTATTAAATAATCTCGTAATCCTCCCACGCCAAATTTTCCAAAGCCAGTTTTGCTCCCTAATTTAGGTTCAGCGCTTAAAAATATGAAATTAGACATGTTTCACCAGCGTCCTTTTCTTGGATTCACTGTACACAAAATGAAAGTAATGGGGATGAAGTTGAATATTCAGAAAGATGGATATAGATACACACGAAGCATTCATTTTTATGAGAATGTGCAGTTAAAATGTATGAAAATAATTTTTTCCTTCCAAATTCAAATTCAAACTGGGTTCAAAGGAATCAATCATTGATGTCGTGTTTTGTTAACAAAGATGAAATATATTAAGAGCATGTTTGGTAAAGATTTTTATTTTCTACAGTAAATCAATTCTCATTTTCAACCACACATTCTTCAATAAAATAATATTTTCCATCACATCAATACTTTTTTCTTCTTTTTCAACCACACATTTCCCATCATATCACTATTCAAAAATCAATTCTTCCCCCAAAAATCCCTACCAAACACACTCTAAATGACATGTAAGATCATCGCCAATAGAACATTAAACTTCGTGTAAAAACCACTTCAATGGTACAACAAATTTGGTGTAATTCATTATTCCCCATTTGCCCTCCATTTTCTATCACAACAAATTTTTGTTTCATCTATATCCTTTTTAAAGTAAAATTTGATGTAAAATTTGACATTTAGAGCATCTTCAATGGTTACACTAAGTAGGTGTAACATGGAGGTTACACCGAACTACACCAAATTTAGTATAACCATTTAGATACTCTTAAAGCTTAAACTAGTTGACTTTTTAAGATTAAATTCTAAATTTTAATATGACAAAGTCCATTAAACTCGAACGTGCAATCTATTCCGTGTAAAATTCAAGTGAGCATTAGGATTTCAAAATTTGTGTGCTCAAAGGATTTACCATTTTGTGTAGCATGTTAAGGGCAAAATCATAATTTAAATAAATTAATTATTGTACGGAACTCGAGACTGAATAAAACCGAATCGAATGGAACCGCGAACGGTTCCATAATTAAATTTGGACCCGACGATTCCATGTACTGAATACTCGAAAATTCGGATTCGGTTCGATTCACCGAACCGAATCGGACTATATCCAATCCTATTGTCATCCATGATTGTACAAATAGATTAATCCTTAATTCAATATGGGCATGTAGATTTATGTGTTGTTGTAGTATGAAGGGAAATTGAAAAAATGGATATGTGTTTAGCGAATCGCATTTTGTTTTATCGGGAAAAGTCGAAAAGGATAATCTATCGAGTTCGGGATTGATCTTTTATCATATTGCATCAATATCAATTTAATTTTTTCCATTTATTCCAAGGCAAGAATTCAACAATCCTATTAACCTTGATAGGATCTCATCGATAGTGAGTTAAATTTTAGCTTTCATAAATAGTTTGAATCCTTATTAGATAGTCAATTAGTCTATATATTTTTAATTTTATGAAATTAAGTTTTGCTTCTCAATATGTTTTAGTGCCTAAATTTAAAGCAATGCATCTTCAATAATTGAACCGAGTTCAAATTGGCCAATGTTAATACGTTGATTGAAACATAAAGAGATCGAGCTTAAAAGTTTATTACTGATGCCAAGAACGTGAGCGTTAGAGTTGCAACGAAATAAAAATCATCAAGATTATCATAGCCATTGTTTGGTACAAATTATTTAAAATTAATTTTCAATTACACATTCTCAATTAAATAATTTTGTACGTGAATTTCATAATTTTTTTCTACTATTAACCATATGTTCTTAGTAATCACTTTTCACAAAATTTATTCTAAAAAAATATATACAGAACATGCCCTATATGAAATTTCATCCAATTAAGTAGATAGCACGCTCTAGCACGACGACACAAAAAGGCTTAATAAATAATACCCTCTATGGTATATTTTATTTTTATGAAAGTTGGATAAGATAAAAATCTCATTTAATTTGTGAACTTTTCGAACCACCCTTAGCGTACATAATGTCTTGGATCAGAGGATTATAGAAGGGTCAAGAGACAGACCTAATCGTTTTATCTTGACGGACCAACCATGGTGGGTCTTCTTCACACTCTATCTACCTATCACAAAAGTTACATGTTACTTTTGAAGCCTAAGTAAGTCACCAAGAGGCATTTAATTGAATATATCACATACTGCAATCTAAATTGATGTCTTAGCGTTGATTGTGCTAGATAATATTATTCGAGCACTAAGAGGCAGGTGAGGTTGTTGGTCAACCATCACGAGTCATCGCATGCTCTAATACTGTCCAATTTCAAGCCACGTGGTGTGTTACCATTAGTGTCTTGTACAACATTTTTTGTCTGTGGTACAACCACTACTAACTTATCCATGCTACAACTTTCATTTTTCTTCTCTCTATTAACAATGTCAATAAAATAAATAAGATTTATGTAATCAATTTTAATTTATAGTAACAATATAAAATTAATTTGTTGTTTTATATTACAAAATTTGTAATCAAGTGATCATAGTTAAACGGCTTTCATTCTAGTTGTGCAACCTAAACTGCCACTGTCCCTTCCAAATTGGTCAACTGAAGAAGAAAGACAGGCAAATTCAGGAATTCTTTTGAGAAGAATGAAGCAGTTTTTAGTATATCTATAGACTTTGCTGTTCAAAAGTGACTTTACTCAACAATTTTTTTAGTGTAATGTCCATGGAAGACACTGGAGATTGGAGCAAGACCCAATCCATGAATTTGTACATTCTCCACCACCAATGGAGCTTCCTTCACCGTCACAACACTGGCAAACCATCCCAAGAGTAGAAAATGCCTTCGAGTGTTTCACTGATCAATTTAAAAATTAACTTGATTACTACAAAAAATGAACAAAACCCACAAACGAATTAAAGAAAAGGCAAAGAAAACAGACATAATTAAGTCGAGGTATGAAATTGGCTAGACCCCTTGATCGATTTTAAGAATTAACTCGATTAATATACAACGAACAAGACTCGCAATTGAATTAAAGAGAAGGCAAAGAAAATAGACCCAACTAAGTCGAGGTGTCAAATTGATTGGACCAATACAGTGAGTCTTATTCTTACCTTGTTGAGGAGATAAGAAGGGGGCTGGCACTGCCCTGGCTTTAGTGGCGCTGCTTTCTTGATATGCAAAACTGATTATAGACAAAAGCAAAACAAAAAATGGAGTTGGCTTAAACAAACCCACTTATGTACGTTCCTTTTGGTTTAACGTAATTAATAATTTTAGGCATTAAGAACAGATTGTGATCTTTATATTATAGTTGATACTTGATGGGTCATTGTATAATCTAGAAAGATGTCTCTTTCTTAAATGTTAATGAATTCTCCCCTCTAGAATAGTGGGCAGACAGCCAGCCCCCCCATGTCCCACCCCACGCATTAACCATCCTATGAGACGTGATTTGAATCTTCCTCTACATTTATTGGTGTTCTCGAGGGTTAAAATAGAGATGTCACAAGGGTCAGATCGATAAATGCTGAAGTTCGATGTGATATGTAACTTTTCACAACTGGTGTAGAATCAATCCTTACATGAGGATCAATTAACACTCGTTTCATATGAATTGGTCCACATGGCCGATTTCAAGCTATTCAGCCTAACAAATGGATTTTAGGCTATGTTTGATAGCCCATGGAAAATGTTTGATAGGTTTTATTTGTCATGGAAAATTAATTCCACTCACCCCACAAGTGCACCAATTGCCCAAAATGAAGGAAACTTGCAGGTTAATTTTTTTTATTTTTTTTTTTTGCAACGGACACAAATTTTATGACCAATTGTAAAAAAAAAAAAAAAAAAAAAAATCTCCTCTTTTTAATGGACAATTTTCATTAAAAAAAAAAAAAAAAGTCAAACGAACACCATAAGATCCAAAATTTAAATATTTTCCACCTGGAAAATTATATCAATCAAACACAATTAATTGACAATTCCAAGGAAAACAATTCTAAGCAATTCAATTCCCTGAAATTCATTTTCTTTCCACCCAAATTCCACTCTTACAATCAAACGGACCCTTAAAGTTTTTCAATTCAAAATTTTGTGTTCGGCCTCTAATAAGATTTCATTTTTGAACCAAAAAAATAAATAAATATATTTTCTGATTTACTAGATTTATACCACGATTTTGAATCATAAATTCGATTTTAAAGGTATTTTGTACGTTTAAATAAAATTCTCAATCCAATTAAAAATAATATAGACCTGAAGGCTTAATGGAATCTTCTTGTGCCTGGGAGAATAGAATTGACAAGGCTTCGTGGAATTTGCTACGAAGAGTAGGGTACTTTTTGTTAGTACCCCACTAGTCTCACAGAATAGTTGAAGAATCCTCTAGAAAAGCCACAATTTTCTATTTGATGAATTTTCATGGAACTGGGGTTCAACTGAAGTATAAACGAAGGTCACAAGTCTGATTGACAATTTGGTCTTGAATAAAATAAAAATTGTAATATTATAAAAGGGAAGAAAAATAACTGTGTAACGCTTCAAAAAGTCGTAGCATTTAAGATTTAATAACCGAGCTTCTTATCAAGAAATTTTGTGAGCTTGAACAAAACACACAGCATGATATAAACTTCACTCGATCAAGAACATTACAATCCTCAAAAAGTGTAAATTAAGTAGCTAAGAAGTTTCCCCATTGTAATGTGAGAGTAGATATATAGAACTACATGGAGGAGAAGTGATTATGGATAATCCCTCTATAAGAAAACACACTCGGTCAAAGCCTTGGGTCAATCCAGAGGCCCATCATGCTGGAAAAGGCTTTTCACACTCAGATCAAGAGCTTCTCAATGGCATCCTGTATTTCACAGGATAATTTTTGTAAATGAATGGAAGTATCAACTGAAATTGCTGTAATTATAAACAAAAATAGAGCCACCACAAAGTTTACCTTCAATTGTAGTATTTGAGTTCTCAACTGGCTTCCCTCATTGCTTGTCACAGAACAAGCAATAACTGGTCTGGTAACTCCACATGCTCGACCAAGAGCTTGTTTTGATGGAACAAAAACATAGGGCACGTTCTGCAATTATATGCAAATACATAGGGCACGTTCTGCAATTATAAGCAAAAAAGTTAGCTGATGTCGAGTTATTGACAAACTACATTCAATTTGACCAACAAATATTAAATCTGAGCAACAATCTGAAGTAAATATGTTTTCACATAATATTCTCTTTCTGAGTTAAAGAATATGCACAAAATATTATGAACATTGGGAAATGGCACATAATGCGTCTTACTTGAAAGAGGCAAATTATGAGCCATTAACAAGCGCAAACCCACGTGCCATTAATGCTATAGTTAGCAAGTGCAAATGGTGATCCAATTACACAAACAAGTTGCCCAACCAACTCATTTATCATTAGCTCAAAAAAACAAATAAATACGAAAAAACCAAGAAAAAGAGGGGAAAAAACTGATTCCACACAAGACCTCATAACGCTCTCATCTCAATGGACCTAAAACAGCTCAGAATTTGTCAAGACCGAACACCACGTCACCACAACAACCACAATGCCACATTCCCTACCCACTGTCCCTCATCACACCTCTGGTCCATTGCTGACTGATTCAAAATATCAAAACCTACCTGACTTCCCTCTACCCCCCCCCCCCCCCCCTCCCCCCCCCCCCCCAAAACCCAAAACGAACCCCCAACTCAATAGTCAAATTCTCCAGTGGCCTTCCCTCCTCACTTCTCTGACACCTTCACTGGAAGTTGCTTTCCTTCCTCCTAACAATACCCATTAAAAAATACCATTCATCTCAATTCCTCCTTTCACTGCCCGAATTCTACGTGGTTAGACGAATCTGAATTGGAGAAGAGAGTAAAACCATTCTCAATAGCAATTCACAGTTAATGATACCAATCCATAGTTAAACAGCTCTCCGTAAAAAAGACAGCATGAGTTGGAATTCCTGATCAAAATAATCCAGTTTTCCCTTTGTGTGTCAATTGTGTCTTTCTCTACTCTAAAACAAACTTTATCAATCAATACAAATACATACACACCTATGCTTCAAATTATAAATCGAGCGGCAAATGAAACTAATGATTTCAGTAATTTAATAGTCTATCAGATTCGAAAAATGGAACTTGCACAAGTAGTGCACTAGTTCACTTTTGATCAAATTTATTGTAGAATTCTTGGGTCCTTAACTATTGATTTTACTTTAGTTTTGGCATGGCGTTAATATGTTAGACAATGAAAGTATATTAGTTCTTATAACATATATAATATTTTATTCTGGATTATTATCTCAAATGTTTGATCCCAGAATCACATATACTTCACAAACTTCTTGAACATATATAAACGACAAAGGCTTCTTGCTCCATTTTTAGCACCTTCTACATATTAACACATTATATCAAACTTTCCTCCTAACTAAGAACCAAAAAATTTAGTTTTGATGCTTAGTCTGCTGATAAATATCAATTCCATTACTATAGGAATAAACTTAACTATGAGAAACTCTATATGATTCATATATTGAAAACCAACCACTTCTAGATAGAAAAATTACCTTATCTTCAGCGAGAAGTGGAAGGTGAAGAAGTATTTCGAGGGGTTCAGTGTCTGCAGCCATAACGACAAATTCTGAAATTCCTCTATTCAGTGTCTTGGTTGCTGCGACAATTATTTCATTTATAATAAAAATCCCCAAATCTCAAGATAATAGAGAACAAACTTGTAAACACACACACACACACATATATATTACTGCAAAATAATAGAAGGAAGTAATTCAACCTTCATTAGCACCCTTTTTGAGTTGTTTGTAGTTGGCAGCCTGTTGAACCAAGTCCATGATAGTGATCGTCAGCTGGGCATCTGCCAGTGGATATGCTTTTGGGTTCACGGCTTCTCCAGTCTACACATACATCAAATAAAAACGTACTTATTTTCAACAAAATACAGAAAAGATAAGTGTAAAGTTAGGTCGTGAAGAATTAAGAGTTCAATTGGAAGGAAAGCGAGGGAGGGAAGGTTACCATGGCGACAGACGGTTGAGAGCAAATGCGGAGGCGTGAAGATTAGGTTTTGAGAAAACTAAAAATTGGTGGAGAGAGCAGGGTTTAAAGGCAGAGGCGAAAGAAGTTGCGAGGCAAAATTAGGGTTTTGGCCTTTTGGGTAAGATTTGGTGGTGTTTGGTGACAGTTTTCTAAATCGAAAATTGGAGTATACTGGTATTTGGACATAAACAGATAACAATTACATGGTCACTGAAGTTTTAAGTAATTCATTCAAATTTCTAAATATAACATTATAGTTATTTGGTTAAAAAAAATTTATGTTGAACACTATGAGAAAGTGATGTTGCAATCATGTTACATGAATGTCAAAGTTGACATAATGTCACGACAGCTTCCGGTGCGAATCCATTCATTTCTATTCCAATAGATAAGTCAAAAAGAGCTATTATCCAACATTCTATTATTCGACAGTTTAATGAATAGTCAATTTTTCCATCCATTCATTGTCACGTGCAATTATGCCAAATTTTCTGTTAAATCCTTCTAATAAAGCAACTTTATCCGTGGTGATGTTAAGCAACGATGTGCCACCAAAATATGTTATTTATTACACAAAAAGTCATAAAAAATTATTGTTAAAAAATGATAGTGTGGGTATGCCATACGATTTAAACCCAATAATATGACTAAAATTAAAATCGCATTACATTTTCTCATTTAAACCCTCTTCCTCAGCAAGACTATGCCTACGCCCATTTGAGGAGACGCGACTTTGGTCCCAACTCAAAGTATCAAATGACTTGCACAACAATCAATGAATTATGTGTCAACTCGGAACCATCGATATTCAAATCAATTACATTAGACTCGACTAAGGCTAAGTCACGGATATATTGCGTCTATGAACGGTCGAATCATCTCGATTGATTATATCAGGGAAAATCGTATCTCCAACCAATCAAAAACTTTGAAGGATCATAGCTAATCTCGTCTGAATGGTAGCAATCTTGTTCCTATAAATATTGTCATCTTCAAAGCTCAAAGTACACCCAATCACAATCACTAAATTTACTTTTCATCTACACTCTTACATTCTTTTGATAAGCATCACTATCTCGACTATCGAATAGTCTTCGAGTAGCACCACATCGGCATTCCCTCAAAAAAATTTAACGGTTCTTCCTTTTATTCTATGTTCTTGAGTTTCACATAATTTTAGGTGGGCCAATCATTCTAATATTTTCAATTGTAAAATCTATCGTCTACAACACTGCTAAGTGATTCTAGCTCGATAACCACGTGCTTGTGTACATTATCTTGAAAGCAGACAGCGGCTGATCACTACAGTTAAGGGTGGGAACTTTTTTACTACTGAATTTAGGCTTTTGAGGTGGGTTGAATATTTTTTTTAAGGCCAATTTATGAATTAAGGAAAAAAATTGCCAAAGTTCACACTGGGTTGGATTTGGAACCCACTCTTTTTGTCCATGGATACCGCCCTTAATAAATACTTTAACCATGTCACACTTCCATTTTTTGTTGAAGAAGAGATCAAAATTAGCAACTTATAGATAAGAAGATACAAGTCATATCAGATCCGAAACTCTTTCAAGTTCATTTCTACGTCGAGTTAAATATGTAAGAAGTCTTGTTGAATTGTCGATCAAAAGACAAGCTAATCGCCATCCAACTAGGTGGACTAGGAATTTTTTAAAGTACAAAATCTATCATCAGGCTATACTTTATTCTTTGAGTTTTGCTACACGAACATAATGCTTGACATAGGGGATGACACATCCCACACACATGGGGAGGTCGGCATCATTTAATTCAGGTCGGGACCCACATGCAATGTGAGAGGTCGATCAACCCTTATGTCAAACATTATGTTCATTTAGCTTAATTCTTATTCTTTATAGAAATGGAGCACGTGAGTATTGCTACAGTGATAGTTACTCAATTCGGAAACAAGATCACGTGTCATTCTGATTCATCTCCATTTTCGTGAGTACATGCATTATGGATGGGTCAAAGATTTTTGAAAATTATGTTCCTCTAAAATTATTTTCAAGTATACATTCTATAATATTCACAATTTTCTTAATATTTAAGTATATATTTTAAAAAATATATTTTTCAATTTAAAAAATCTCTCCCAAACAAACATAAAAAAAAAAAAAAAAAAAATTCAAAAGGTGATTTAAGATGTAATTTTCACTATTCATTTTGATAAAAATGTAAGTTCCCATTTTCTAAGACTATTTTTTTTTTCAAATTCATTTTCGATCATACATTTCATACGGCTCATAACTTTTAGAAATTTTTTACTACCTATTTCATTATTATTTTTTGTCAAAACTTACTAAAATTATAATTTTTATCCAAATCGAACCTGAGCTAAGTTCGTGAGTGAATTTAGTGAACTTGTCTTAAACAAAACACTCACTGCTTAGAAATCAGCGAATGTGTGAGTAAGCGAGTCAACAACGTAACGGCAAGTTATAGCAACAGTATCAAGCTTCCTCTAAAATTAGTTTCGAAATATAAATTCTTTTAGAAATTAAGCTTTTGTTTGGTCCTCATTATTTTCAAAATACATTTTTTCTCTTTTATTTTTAATTATACATTTTTCAATAAAATAATATTATACGCAAGTCCAAAATTTTTCCTTATTTTTCAACCAAATATTTTCCATCAAAATATTATTCTAAAATGCATTTTGGACAAAAAGTGGACTCAAACAGGCTCTAATCCTTAAATAAATATTATGCTAGTTTTTCATAAAACTCTTCTACATTTTTTTTTATAACCGTGGATGTCCATGTCAACTTGCGCGCACTTCGACTAATTCCACGGAGCCCTGAAGTTTACGATCGGGTACTCACCTCAGTGACCTTGAGGGGGCTCAAACTGGTGACCACTAGAGAGCAAACCCAATGCTTGACCAATTAAGTAACCCCTCAAAGTTCATAAAACTCTTCTACATAAAGCAAAAATAAAAGCGAAAGTTATTGCCCCATTGTTTTTAACTTTTCAATTCAAAAATCAGGTTTAAAATTTTTTTTATTCAAAAATCAGGTGATAATTCAAATTTTTATTATTAATAATAATATTATAAAATAAAATTAATCTACGTACTCATCCTACTCCATCCCATCCACACTCTCTCTATCCCAACAAATTTCACTCCCGGACTCTAATCATTTCCCTCCCCTCCCTCTTACATTGTCACTTGTCTCTCTATATCACCTCCAACCTCTCGTCTTTATTCATCATACATGGAAGACCACCATCGGAAGGCCATCGCAGCGGTGAGCGTCGTCACTCTGAGAGCAACGACACTCACGATGTCGTTGCGCTGAGCACTATTGCATGCAGCGAAGATGAAGTTTTTGGGGTGGTTTCTTCATTCGATCTGTTATTTATCGAAGTTTTGGGGTAATTTTTGTTTGTGGTTGTTGGGGTTTGCAAGTGGTGGTGGTTGTGGTGACGGTGATGGTGCCGACGAAGGTGGTGAGATGGTGGTGGTGTAGGCGATAGCGATACAAGTGGTGGTAGTGCAGTGGTGGATGTGAGGGGTCGTGGCATTCGGTTGTTGCAGCTGGGAGTGAGGTGAGATGAAGAGTGTTTGTGACCAATAAGTATTGTGTAATCAATAAAATAGATAATTTGAGACCAATAAATAATATATAATCTAAAAAAGATGAGATTGCTAAATTTGTAATTATGACTCACAACTTGTCAAGTTGTAACAAATTAATTTGATAATTCATGATCGCGAAGTAAATTGTGACATACAGGCCTATTAATTTGACAATTTGTAATAGATAAATAAGTTATTATCTATAAAATTTGTGATTTTTGATTGTGGCGTTTTGTGATCGGGATTATCATGTATTTTTCCCTTAGGCTATATTTGATATGCATTAAATTCCTTGGAACTTGGAATTTCTTTTCAATTTCCCATCAAATGTGTTGTTTGATGTGCCAAAAATTGCTTGGAAAATGTTCTCTCTCCTCAAGGCTCACGATCCTATTTTCATGGTTTTTGAGATTTGGTGGGATTTGATTTTCCAGTTGACTGCACATATTTTTATTTATTTTTAGTAATGGAAACAAATTTCATAATCAAGTGTAAAAAAAAATTTCCTTTTATGGACAATTTTGATGTAAATGAAGACCAAACGAACACTAAATTTTGATTAAAAAAATAAGGGAAGATTACATATTTAAGA
>CAIGRT010073315.1:0-13987 GCA_903798405.1 Fraxinus platypoda | reverse complement strand
ACGTTATAAGTAATTGAAGATAAGAGGAATACATTTAGGGCTTGTTTGAGCCCTATTTTCATAAAAAAATATATGTATACATTTTTGAATGGCGTACTGACGAGAAATGTGTGGTTAAAAATAATAATAATAAAAAGTTTTAGATTTGCATGTAATATTATTTTATTGAAGAATGTTTGGTTGAAATTGGTCAAAACACTATTCAAGAATGCATTTAAAAAAATGGGGCTCAAACAAGGGCTTAAATCAATACCAAATATTCGTACAAAGAATAAAAAAAATACAAAGAAAATAGATGAAAAGTAAGTCAATTTGAACTAACTTATAAATATATTTTACATTTAACAATGAAATTATCTCAAATTTACATACATTTATTTTTAATATTTACCAACTAACGTACAACGCACATTCACCCCACTAGTATTATCAAAAGATTCTAAACTAAATATTTATTTCCCTTTTTTCTCAAATCTCAAAATATATATGTTGATCTATGGCTGACTTCATTCTTAATGTTTTGATTATAACAAACAAATTAATTTTATTTTTAACAATTGAATTTAAATCTTCAAAATTATTGTTGCAAAGTTGATCGATTGACGATAAAAAGGTCACTATCAAAATACTTGCATCGGACTTTCAATGAAAATCGAGATGGAATCAAGCATTCAAGACAAGTCATTCTAGACAAAGAACTTCAATAGTATTCATGTGATTAGATGCTTGTATTCATCTGTAAATGTACAATTCTTCAATTTTTAGCAATGAATTATTAAAAGCTCAACGAATAAATTTTCATGCATGAAATATTATTTCATAAAAACACTTGAATAAAAAATATTTTTGAAAAATGTAAGTATTTCAATTTGTTATTCAAACTTATTACAATATCACTTACCTTGAAAAATAAAGTGAAAAACGTCCTTCAAAAGCCTACATTTTTCTAAAATTCAAGAACGAAAAATCGGAGGAAAATTTGTCGATGTGGACGTCCGGTTCGTCCAACGACTACTTTTTTTAAACATCCTGAATTTTGACACACAACGGCTACTTTGATTGTTCGGTTCAGAATGCGGACGTCCAATTACTCAGAACTTTTGGCGTTTTGAACTCTATAAATATCATTTCACTTTGCATTCAGTGCAACACTTTTAAGATATTCTAAGTGAGATATTCTTGAGAAAAATTATATTGAACTTACATCTTATTTATCTTTGTCAAATTATTTACTTTGAAAAACTTTTGATTAAATCAACTTTTGAAAAACATCTTTCTCATCAAAGTTTTTTCTCGCATAACACTTGAATTTCATTCATTAAAGTGTTAGCCTATTACTCTCTTAGTACTTAATTTGTTTATATATCATTTATTAAGAGGGAAATTTCAAATTGTAAAATCATTTCTTTTCAAATTTGTGGATTATATTGACGTACCGAAAAACTCAATATTGTATAAAAATCGGTATTCCTTGTTTGTGAGTGATCGAAAACGTTGTAAGGGTTTGGATTGCACCATAAGTCAATCAATATAGTGAGAAAACCTTGTTCGTGACGGAAAGTTTAGTAACGAAGAACGTAAATCATTTGTTGAGATCGAACCTCCACGATTACATTGTTTGCACTCTATTTTCCCATTTACTTATCGCTTTCATATTTGTACATTTTGCTTGATTGACTTATTCTTTCTCAATTTGTTAAAGTTTGAATCAATTCTTCAAAAATGTTTTTGAAAATCAATTCACTCCCTTCTTTGTTAGTTGTTCTTGAACTATCAATATATTGTTACAAGTTAATCAATTTAGTTCATTTGCAATATCTGAAGTAAACAGTTTTCTATAATTTTTATTATTTTCATACACTTAGCATTTATACAATGTTTAATTTAGAAAATTAAATGCCTCTTACCATAATACTAAAATTTGAAAATGTTGGCGTTGAAATAAACTGTTAAGTTTGGATTTTTATCTTTTTCCTTTTTTCTTATAAAAAAATTAGTTTTCATTCATGTTTTAAAAAATTCAATTTTAAAATACGGAAAATAGCTAAATATGTTCCAATCTTTGACAAGTCTAACACTTCGATCCCCAATCTTCAATACACAAGCATTGAAATCCTCAATCTTTTAATTTGGTAGCACTTGATTTCTGAATGGACAATTTTACCCCTATAATTAACAATCTTTTTTTAAATCTAAAATGAGAATCCTAATGAACAAAAATTAAATAAGGAACAAAATATGCAAATAAAAAATAAAAAATAAAAGAAAAAACAAGAAACAAATAGTTTTCTTTGTATGGGAAATATTTTTTTTAAAAATCATTTTCAGCCACACATTACATGAGATCCGAAATTTTACTATTTTTTATCCACGCATTCTAAAAAAAATAATTTTTCAAATTCTTATATTGGTCATCAATGAGTTAATGTCCCCATAAAAAAAAAAAAAAAAACTCATTTCTTTTCAGACTCATTTTCAACAACACTTTTAATCATTTTTTTAATCAAAATTTACTGAAAAATGTAATTTTTAGTAAAATCAAAGAGGAAAAATATGTAATCCCATTTTTTGAAGATTTAAAAGAAAGCTTGTGTAGCAGCCATGTTTATTGGGACTTGAGAGGATGAATGAGAGGGGGAAATTATTTCTTTTATCTATTTCTCTCTCTTTTCATTTATCCATTTTTTGTTATATATTTAGTCTTGTTTATGTATAAATAACATTAGAATTATCTTTTTACGAGAACTTCGTCTCTTTAAATAAAGACGGTAGAGTTGTCCACCGGTACTCAAGTGATAACAAATGGAAAAGATTGAGGATTTAAATACTTTGTTTTCAAGATGGAGGATCAAAATGCAACACTAATAAAAACTTGGGGATCTCTAATGTTATTTTCCAGTTAAAATATTATTGAGCTGCAATAATTAGTTTCAAAATGAGAAAATGAATATTCTTCAAACCAAAAACTATTTTTCTTATTTAAATGAAATATAAGGAAAAAAAAAAAAGTTTAAAATTTGATATATAGATAAAACAGTAACACAGAATAAAATAGGTACATATATTTTTAAATATATTCTTGAAAATAAATAAAATAAAAAGAGGATAATGAATACCATGTCACCAAAAGCAAAGGTCCATGTCGTAAGACTGCAACAAACTAATCCACACTACCTGCCCCAAAACTCCAATTTCCATTTCTCCTTCACACAACAATTTTCCATGTACTCAAATCAAATTCTAACTACATAAATTAAGCCATGAGCTTCATCTTCTCCAACTCAACGATTTTTCATACTCAAATCACCGCGGCACACAAAAATGAACTCCACAATCACCGCTCATTTCCAAGAATCCAAGCAACTATATCTGATCAAGAAAATCCGACCCAACGACGAAGTTTTTTGACGTCTTTTCTAGCCACTTCGGTGGCTCTAGGCCTCCATGCCACCCCATTGGCACTAGCTGAGAATTGGGGTACGCGGTCGTTTCTCCGGGAGAGGTTCTTCGAGCCTGGATTGTCGCCAGAAGATTCGGTGGCAAGAATTCGACAGACTGCCGAAGGACTTCATAGCATTAGGGGCATGCTGGAAACCATGTCATGGAGGTATGTTTTGTATTACATACGTTTAAAGCAAGCTTATCTTTCACAGGATATGAAAACTGCCATGACAATGGTGCCTCAAAGCCGGCGAAATTCTTATATTCAAACTGCGAATGAATTGGTCGATAACATGGCCGAGGTTAGTTGCTAGTCTAAGCTTGTAACTGACTTGTTTTTGACAAAATAACTCGTTTGGTAAGGCCGACTTTAATCCAATCATTATCCATTACTTCGTATAGTGTTCAGTAATATCCTTTTTTCCCTTTTCGTGAAAGTATGCTATCTTTTTACTGAAACTTTGGTGACTGATTCGTTTTTTACAGTTTGATTATTACGTTCGAACTCCGAAGGTGTATGAATCGTATCTATTCTACGAGAAGACGTTGAAATCGATCGACGATCTCGTTGCCTTGTTAGCATAAGAAGATGCATTTGTCGGACGAGTTCTAAAAAATTGAAATGGAAAAGATCTTAGCAGAAACTGAGAAATCCATAAATTTTTCAGAGCAGCATATGAGGTTTGTATTATAGTGGAGAAAGCGGGTTGCTTTGAAGAAAATTTCCAGCATTTTCACATGAATATTGAAGGTCAGAATTACAGAAAATTACATGCAAATTGATAGACGTATCTTTCAAATAGAATTGGTGGTTAATTATATTGTATAACTTGAAGATATAATGACTTTGCAGTTAAAAGTTTCCCAGTTCTATTATATGCTTGTCTAGTAATAATAGTTGATACAATTTCCTCAAGGGCGACAAAAAACTCAGTTCAAACTCTCACACTTAAGTCGGTAAAGACACTTTGTGAGAAATAGATCGATAAAAATGATCGAAGTTGCCTACTCGTAGAATGTTATATTTATGGAGTTGAGAGTTTTAGTTTCGTAGAATCTCAGCCTATGGGGGCTCTCACTCGATTAAGATTCTTTATGTCGACAACTTTAGATGGGGCATATAAACACCATGTTTGATAGAGAGAATTACGTAGCACTGAATAGTATTATAGAAGATAACGTTACACGGTACGAGTACACAATATAAAGTTAGACATCAGATAGAGGTAGAAGCAACACCAGTATATCCATTTGAATGTCATCAGAGCCTACATAATGCTATGGCTGACAGAAAGATGAGCAGAATGAAAATAAGTGCTGCACCAAATGAGCCAATAAGAGAACCAGAAGTGCGCTCACAGAAGTTTTGGAATTGTTGGCAAATAGCAGACCAGTTAGCTGATGCATTCCCATTATGTGCTAAATACACAATTGCCGCTGCTGCTGAGGCTCCAGCAGAGACTGCAGCTAGCATTATCTGCACCATTTTTGAGGTTTAACATGTTAGGTTTTGGGTTGCTAGAAATCCGTTTAACAATGAACGAAGCCCTGGATTTAGAGTCACTTTTTATGAATCTTTTTTCAACGCTCTTTCGATTCCTTGTGAACTCCACTTAAGATCCAAAGAAACTACGACTACCGTGTTATAGTCTTGGTTTACTTTCCCTCTTCTAATTTGTTTGTTTGAGATGAAAGCACTCTCACGAATAGGATATAAATATTAAGGACTCCTATCTACTTGATTGCACGATAAATCGACTCTCTAAGAGCTCAGGCTGGTAAATAGGTGACTAATCTAATACAATTATCAGTATTCCTATTTATACCCGATTGATTCGAGCAGAGGAACGAAGAATCTCTCTGTGATAAACAGATCTATTGTAATATTAGGTGGAAGGTGAAGGCCTATTTCCAATTATCTTCATCTAGCAATCCCAATGTCGCCCAAAATGTATATTGTTTTGTAGGTCTATGGCCAAACCAAAGTCATAAAGCATCTAAGTAACGCGATTAAGTTTATAGGTGATGAGAAGGAAAGCATAGATCTCTTACCGAGTCCAAAAAGATTAGCATTGCCCTAGTCTTCGCTGCTCTGCTCTTCACAATGTGAAAGGTGGAAATGGCTAGAGACAATACTAGATATCCACATACTGTTGCATTTACAATCACAAAAACCCTTTGCAACAGAAGAGAAAAAACGTCAAGTTTTCTTATAATAAATGGCATGAAATAATTAATATTAACCAATGTTTTAAGACTGACCAGCGATAGAAGTTCGAACATCAAATGGTTGACAAAGATAGAAATGAGGTCAAATGAAAGGTAAATAAAAAATAAATCATGCATCCCGGAGATTCAGAGAACTTGTGGCAGGTTCATCAAGTTTGAGGTTGAACCCTCCGGTTGTCTAAGAATGGTTTTTAGGCTATAACCAGACCAGTTTCATGCTCCTGGTTGAACGAGCCGCAATCAAAACACGGATTAACAACATGATATGAGTAATTAACTAACCGGAAGGTCGGAATGTCATCGTACTGAGCCCTGAATCGTATGAACTGAGTGAAGAAAGGAAGAGTTTCATCCGTAGTTCCCATTGCCACAGCACTTGCCAATGTTCCAAAAATGGCCACAATTCTGAGAATAAGGTCTATTATGGCAAACACCCTGTTCCCTCTTGGTACTTTTGTTACTTCACCACCTTCAACTGCGCCTCCTGCCTTCATTTTTCACTGCTTAGTTCAGTGTTTTGTCAACTGCAAGTATAATTCAACTGTTCAAAGTGTCCAAGGCAAAAGGATGAATTTATACAAATTAACCTACATAAGCATGTTTGTATTTTCCTAGGTAATACACCAATCAGAAAATACCAATGTGGAATTAGGTTTTGCTGACATGAAACAATCTACTTTTGAATCCCTCAGCAACCCAAAAAGTACAAACACTTCTTTCTAGATTTTTACCTGCTCTACCGTGATTATGCAAGTATAAATAAATAATCTGTCTGTTGTTTTTTCTTGTTCAAGCTAATAAACGAGGATATTTGACCAAGTACTGAGTACTAGAGCAAACACTCATTTATGAAAATTTCACTTGTCAGATCTGTGAAAATGAATTTGAAATGCCAGTGGCTACTGATTTGGGTCCTAATCCATGAAATTTTGTCTCGTGACGTTTCAAAAACCAGATTAATAGATGTTGAATTTATTAATATAATAAAAGTTCAGTTTGAGGAAGCGTAGAACCACCTTAAAATCCCCATTTCATCAGGTGGATAATCTATCTAGTCAACATGCAAAATTAACAAATTACAAGAAAAAATGATACTTTTTTTTAATAAGCATTGAGGTTAAGCAACTTTTTAATTTCTAAAGTGTTCAGTTACGTTACTTTTCTTATTTTTAAGTAAAAGAAAAACAACTTATTTTGAAAATCACTTTGACCAATAAACAAATTATCTGTTTTAAAATTTATTTATTTTCTTATAAGATAAAACCTTTCATGCATAGCCAATAGAAACAAGCGGCCAAGGAGAAGACTAGGAACAATGTTAATCAAACAAAGTTCCAGATGTTGATACAAAAGCTCTGCTTCGTTTACTTGATAAATAGCACCAATTTACATAATACATGGTTGTTGTACCCAGCATAGAGGTAAAGTAGTATATAGCAACCTAATAATATGAAATCAAGTATATGAATCACTTCGTTTGATTTATTTTATTTTATTCTTTGGCAAAATCCATCTTACTATCGTATGCCTCCAAAGCAAAGCAGGAAACCCATGATTTTCAGAAGCAATAAGTATAATGCATCTCTCTCTCAGAATTTTGTTTGTTCTCTTAAATGATCTCTTTTAACCAAATTAAAAAAACTACGAAAAGGAGACAAAAGACAGCTCACCTTCACTAACGGTTCATGGCCAATGAGAATCTTACATCCTGGTATCCCATTCCATACATTTGACAGAAATGCTTACCTGACTGTAAATGCTGGAAGAAATGAATTATCTGTCAATCCTGCTAAAAATCATATAAACATGTTCAGATGGAGCAATGTGATATTAAAGCACATATATCCACGAACATACTGAATTATACCTCTTTGAAAGCAGATAAGCTCAATGAATCCCGATAACAAGTTAGGGCTAATCAACAAGTTATAGAAGTGAACTTATAGGCTTCTGGCCTAAAAAGATCCCACATGCAGTGCGCAAATGTTATTAATGGAAGGTAAATTGTACCAAAATGTGAAGTAATATCAGAAGCATAGGAGAATGCTTAGAGCACTTTCACAATGCTTGCGAACTCCATAGAGGAAAAACTTACATGAGAACCAAAATGCTTCATTTGGAGTAAGATAGCATTACATTAGCAGGTAAGTTTATTATACCAAACTAAGAACTTGTATACTGAGAAGCCTGCCTACTGAAATGCGTTGTGAATAGAAACATAGATATCGTGGGAAGACAGATCTTTAAAGCTGGGTTGAAACAAAATGAGCAAACGATACTAGTCATCGCGTCCAAAAGTTTTACAAATATGCAACACTTCACTGGAATTGAACTTCTACAATCACTTCATGAAAGTAGAAAACTTCAAGCTAGTACAAGACCATAATCAACATAGCAGCTCTCATTACAATACACCAATTGTGATAACAAAATAAAGAAAAAATTCTAAGGGCAAAAATAGATAAGATTTTCTCATGTCTCGCTGATTAGGTCTTCTGGTCTTGGGCTGAAGGCATCATTAAAAAAAGGCAATTGGCTAGCTTCGGGCATCACACACCATAACTGTCTTAATGTAACTGTGAAAGAGAGAGAGAGACTATTAGAAACAAATATATGCTTTAAGCTACTTAACATGAAGAGGGTAAACGTGCAGCATAAAGAGCATGGGCTTGTATATTATAATATTAAGATTGAACAAGAAAAAAGGAAGCCATGCATTACCTCCATGCCTTAACAGCCAGAAACTCTAATAACCATAAGATTTTTCGGATGAAACTGGGTTCTGCCTAGATAACCTGGTAAGAGTGGTCACAAACTATGAGCTTGGATGAAATAATTAGATCTAACCAAACCTTTCAAGCAAGATTGAGAGTTGAAGAAAACCATAAAAGATTACATATGTTGAGGGTGAGGAGGGGGGAGGACAAATTTCAGGAGGGCCAAAAGTTTACCCAGACACACCAGAATGACCAGATGAATAAACACCATATGCTCCATAACCACTTTCACTGACAATCTAGAGCATTGAACATGGATCAGGCTGGGGGCAACAGGTGAATGTTTGTGTGGCAAGTAAATAGATGCTAAAGAAAACATTTGGTGTACCAGTTCCATACTAGAAATGTATGTTTTTAAAAAGGATATCACATTATCAATTATTAGAAAACTAATGTGGTTCCAAATTATGAGAAGCAGAATACATTCAATCTTACTAAACAAATTGGTAGAAGGTACCTGTGAAGCATCATAACTCCCATAACTTTCATCAGGTGGCAAAGCTTTGGGGTCATAACCACCTGAGTAGGTTGAATATCCATGATTTCTTGATCTATTATCACGACCCGTATATTTGGGGCCATCAGACATGTCTGGTGATATTTGACGATAAGGAGCAGGTGTAGGAAATCCAGATGAAGTTCCCTCAGTCTCAAATACGTTTGCCCTCAAGCGCATCACTACTTGTAGTAAAGCAGCTCTAGCCGCATTCGGGTCTCCAGTAATCTGGTCAGCATCATATGTATGAATGAGAATGAAAATGTAACAACTACAATCACTCTAACATCTTTTCAAATGAGACAACTATATGAATGAGAATGAAAATGCAGACAGGACAAGCAAACAGGGAGACAGGTAAAATAGGACGGTATAGAGATGGACAGACAGCCATGCACACATGCACAAAAACAATGTCATCAACCTGCACCATCTCCTCGTCTTCAGATGCAACTTTGGGAACTTGTTCGTCAGAAAGAATCCGGATGTTAGCTCTCGTAGTATTTCTCATCTCTTTCACGATAGCCCCACCTTTACCAATAAGACATCCAATTCTAGAGCTTAGTACAAGAAGACGTGTGGTGAGAACAGGATCACCTGACTCTCTCTCTGTTCTCTCACTGCACCGTGGTTGCAACCGCATTGTCGCATCGATAGTCCGGGAAGGAGCATCAAATGTCTGAGATATAAAAACCAGGTCAACACAAACTTCTTGACTTGGTTTTTCTTAATTATCATTGTAAAAACTACATAAAATTATGCTCACCTCCTTTGCTGATATGGATATAACACAATCATTTCCTTCAGCACCAGAACTATCAACTTTAATGAATGCCCCAGATTCCTGTCTTATTTGTTTAATAATAACACCACCTTTTCCAATCACAGCACCTATATTTTCAGTTGGACAAATCAAACGAAGTGAGAACTCCTTCGCAGTATAAGAACTCCCATAGGAACCCATAGACGAAGTCATGCCCATAAGAGGGCCACCAACATTTGGATTGTTGAATGCTATTCCAGATCTATAAATGCTGGATGCCGACAAGAGCAAATGTTGTGACCTTGAGGGGTTCTCATGAAGACGAGATGCAACTTGGTATAGAGCTTTCTTCACTACAGTAGCTTCCCCGGTTATCTGAAAATTGAACATGTACTAACTGTAAAAATCATCACCGATATTTTTCCAACCACTCTTTACACAAAACAACCAAAAGCAAGCACCAGAAAACCTCGAGCATACTATAAGTTTCATTTCATAGCACAAATAAGAGGAGACAAATGTAATATCATTCACAGGAGAAATTTCACCATCATCTTATGAAACCCAGACTAACCATCTTTAGACATCATGGAAAATTTTATGGATTCTCTGTATATTTTAAAGACAAGCTACTGCAAAACAAACCATCTTATTAATTCTAAAAGGTCTGAAACTATCCTGCATGCTTACTCTCAAGATCCCACCAGATAAACCATAATACTGAAAATACAACTCTTAACATCCATTTCAAAAAAAATCATCGCAAGCAACAAGTAAATTAAAATAGTGGGTGGAAAATGAGTAAAAGAAAATAAGAATACCAGTTAAAAATGGTTCACTACCTGGATAAGTTCATCAGAACTCAGAGCACAAGGTGGCAAATGCTCGCTACCCAAAATTCTGATCTGAGTACCCGTTTCATTGCGTAAGTTCTGGATTATTTGTCCTCCTTTCCCAATCACACAACCTATCTGATCAGATGGCACAAGCAAGCGCACAGTGACTTGCAGAGGCTCCTCAAATGCACCATTCACAGGTGACTCCTCAGTGACCACCCTGTCGTGCACCCGAAAAAGGGCATCTTGTGCAGGTGAAACTAGGTCCTCCCGATAACTATTTGTTTCATCACTTGTGCTATAAATGGTGACTACACGTTCATCACACCCCGGGATAGTCTCGCTAATCCTAATCCTTGCATGGGTTTCGGCTCTCAACTGCTTAGCAATATCCCCACCAATTCCAATAATGCTCCCAATTTTTCTCAATGGAGACAAATAACGGTAAACTGTATCGTCTGGTCCAATGCCATTTGGTTCTTTTTCATCATTTGGGTTCCTTCTTTTCATCCCTTCATTTCCAGAATAATCTGATACAGTGTGCGATCTTTTCTCATAATCAATCCTCTGGTCCATTGATCAAGAACACTAAATAAACCTAATCCCACCATTAAAGAAAAAAATCAAAACCTCAATCAGCATTTTATTGTACAGCGTGAAAATAAATAAAATAAAATCAATTGCAAAATGCAGTAACGATGTGTTCTCATGTAAAACGCAAAACCACTAAAAATTCACAATTTTTTTCACACCTAAATGTAGCTAAATCTAAAAGATTCAGTTTTTCTAATCAGAAAGTGTTAATATTTCAATTTTAAAAGGAACCCATTAAACTAAAGCTGCTAAATTCAGTAAATGATCTCCAAACAGATTGATCAAAAAGACTATATAAACCTAAGTCCACAATTTAAAAAATCAAAATCTCAATCAGCATTCTATTGTACAGCGTAAAAATAAACAAAATCAAATCAAATGCAAAATGTAGTAACGATGTGTTCTCATGTGAAACGCAAAACCACCAAAAATTCAAAATTTTTATCACACCTCGATGAAGCTAAATCTAAAAGATTCGGTTTTTCTAACCAGAAAGTGTTAATATTTCAATTTTAAAAGGAGCCCATTAAAGTAAAGCTGCTATATTGAGTAAATGATCTAGAAACAAAGTGAACAGTTGCCGAAAAATCAGCAAATCAAATTTCCCAACTAGAAATAATAACATTGAATTCATTACAAAATCTCAAAAGCACGGTTATGAACATTTGAAAATAACATTAATAATGAAGATGAAGCGTGGAAAATTACAGTTGGGAATTTACGGTAAATACTTTAGAGAGAGTGTGTGACTTCGCCGTGAAATTCTTCGGAGGCGCAATAGGTGACTGCGTTTCTCGTTTGCGCTAGCATTTGAGAGGTATAACCGCTTCTGAAACTATTTGGGTCCTGGGAAGAGTTTTGTATTTTTTGTTTTAAAAAATATCTAATATTTTTGGCCAGTGGATTTTAGGGTTAAAATTGACAAAAATATCCAATCCCTATACATACTTCTTTCTCCTCTTCTTTATTTTTCTCTCTTTATCTATTTATTTATTTAGTTTATTTCATATTATGAATTAGTTCAAGTGACAAGAAATACTTACTAGAGTCGAATAAAAAACTTGAGAAAGTTCTTATATAAAAGATTTGGAACATGTGCTTGTCTCGATATACTAACATTATGTGGTTCTACATTTGATCATACGTGATATGTTCATGATTCCTACAAATAGAAGCATTATGTACAGTGGCGGACCCAACATTGAAGCTCAACCTGGGCGGACGTTGACCAGTGAACGTTGACAATCAACGATCGTAAGAGTGAGATCGTTTATTAATATTTAATGTTTATTAATAATACAACTCTCCAACACTTGTGTTAAGATTCAAACTCAATTCTGAATTAACATTCAAACCTTTAATGCCAAACATGTACAAATATATGAACTGTCTCAACCATGAATTAAAAAGCCACAATTGTTCACCACAAATAGATCTTTCTTCTAATCAAGAAATACAAGTTTCTCAAAGGGAAAAAAAAAAAAAAGCAGTATCTGACACTTTAAATCCAACAGACTAGAGCAGGGGATGGGCAAGAACCAATTTTGCTACAAGTCTTCAATGATGAAAACAGAACTCCAATGGCGGCAGCAGCAGCAGCTTCATAGTTAACAAAACAAAACATATAGTGTTGTTATTTAACTTCATTCTTGTTAGCAATTTCAAGAGATGAAGCTGATGGCAACACAAAATTTATGAGTTATTTAGACCCTTGACCTGGTTCATATTCAAGGACAAGAGTATAGTTAAACTCATTCAACAAATCAGATATTTCAAAACATCAAATACTATAATTCAATGTCTCAGACATATTTAGTAATTTCATATACTAATGTATCAACCCCAAGGAGGTTCTCCCTTTTCAGGGACTTGGGATCAAATAGTACATCTCAATTATTTGGATCATATCTTTATGGACTACAAAATCAGAAAGGAAAAAAAAAAAAAAAATCACCCGACTGCCTTCTTCATTTCTTCCCGGCGGACGGCGTCGGACTTCAAGCTCTCGGCGGACCTAGCACGGGTGGCCGCTGGGGCTGGCCAGGTGCTGGGTCCGTCCCTGATTATGTATTAAATTTTATTGGCTCTGCATTTGGTTGTGTGTAGTATGCTTGTGATAGACGCAAAGAGTAATTATATTCGCATGATAATTTTTATTTTGTGCGCAATATTTTAATTGCATTTAAAGTTCTTAATTTTTTTTCCTATTATAGCACTTATATCTTTAACAATTTTTTATGTTATTCTTATCCTCAAAATTTTCATTAGTTAACAAATTTTGTATTTGATAATAGTTTTATGTCAAAAATTTCATTGAAATGGCGTAAAACAACTTATTTTTCCATCATATATTTTAAAAAATAAATAAATAAAAATACGAAAAAATATTTTGCCCTTATTTCAAAACATGAAAACAAAATATTTTGATATAAATCATCATCAAGGACGGGATGTACTAATTAATGAAATGTTGAAAATAAGAATTCAACAAAAAAAAGTTAAGAAAATAATTGTTATAATGAGTAAAAGTTGATAAATATAAGTGTAATTAAAATGTGGTGACAATATAACCACCATCATGCAAATCGAATTCATTGCATACTATAATTTCCCAATTCTGGGTTGGACGATTCCTTCAATTATTTGAGAAAGGGTTCAATCTTGTATTTAGATCATATATGACAACCATTATTTGAAAACTTTTTTATATATACACATTTCAACTACATTCATACAACAAAATATTCTATACTAATTCCAAATTTTTTTCCTATTTTTTTAAATACACATTCTCCTAAAAATTACTATTCAAAACATCTTTTTTCCCAAAAAAAATTTTTTTTAAAAAAAA
>CAIGRT010073279.1:4181-16615 GCA_903798405.1 Fraxinus platypoda | reverse complement strand
ACGGACTCCAAACTTTCAACATTTTCCAGGTGGAAAATTATACCAATCGTTTACAATTAATTACAGTTTCTAGGCAATTCAATTCCCTAGAATTCATTTTCTTTCCACCCATTTTCCACATTTGCAATCAAACGGTTAATTTCACTCTCTTTTGCAAAAAAAAAAAAAAAACTCACATATGTCTTTTCTTTTCTCTGCAAGATCTCTATCTTTTCTCTCTTGTGCTTCTACTCCTTTTTTATTTTTTTCAGCCACCTCTCTTACTCTCTTTTTTTTCCTTGAAATTTCAGTTTCACTCTTAGTTTGCCTCTCTTTCTTTTTCTTCCCTTCCTTACCATTTTAATTTCAATTGATCTTCCTACCTTGATGAGAATCATGGAAGGCAAGCTAACAAGGATCTATTGCATGTTGAAGATGGACCAATGACAAGATCAAGGAAGCTATGCAAGGACTTGTACACACTACGTGGGCCAAGAGTTCGAGTGCAACGAGCAATACACAAAGTTTCAATATGGGCATGAAAGAGAAACCAACCTTGGTGCATTTGATTCGAGCAAAGGAAAAGGAAGGCTTTCCGGACAACCATGCAACCGCAAGGTATTAATCTTCATGCAGTCGCAAGAGTCAAGTTTTCATAAACCTACAAAAAGTGAGCCACCATGCAGTCTGCAAAGGGTTATTTTGGGGTCTAGAATTTAGTTGTTCAATTTAATTCAAACTCTATCGTTATCAAATTTATCTATTTTCCATTTTAATTAGGGGTTTTGAGTCCTTCTATATATGTGATGCAAACACAAATAGTAATAATAGCTCTAAAACCCACAAAAGATTATATCACAACCCAAGAAAGAGAAAATCCCGGTTCGAAGCTTGACCCAATAATTTATTGAATCAAAGAACCAAGTTATAAAGGAACTTGACCCAGGAATCACAAAAATTACCTTGCTATGAAATCATTGAACGCCACAAAGATGAAATCTTTAATAAGTTCAAAGTTAAGTTCAATGAACAACAAGAAGAAAACAACCTTGCTTTGATTTAATCTCTCAATAATTTGTTATTTTTACTATGAAAAGAATGAGCCCTATATATAAGGGAACTCATAAAAACCCTAAACGAGTCAGAAGTAATCTAAAAGTTTCTAGAACAAAAGAGTTCTAATGAAATTGAACAACTGAAAAAACGCGTCCAGATTTTGAACTATGCGAGGAATTGGATACAAACCATTTTTGAAACAGAAGTCCTTTAAAATTTTCTTTATTAAAGCCTCCACTTCCCATCTTCCAAATGTCACATGTAGTTTTTGCAATAAAAATGGACATGTAGCTTTTCATTGTTCTATAAAAAAAGAACAAATTTTGAAGGCAACTACAAATGGATTGAAAAGTCCAGTAACACTAACTACCAGGACCCAAGGTTGTATGGGTACCAAAGATCAAAAATTGAATTATTTATGTAGGTGTCAAAGAAAATAAAAGAGCAAATGGTCCCTGGATAGTAGATGCTCAAAGTACATAATCAAAGATCAAGCTTTACTATAAAACTTCAAAAAGAAAGATGGGGTCATGTTACTTTTGAAGATTATACCAAAGGAAAGATCACTGGAAACATTTGTAATCATTAATCTCCCTCTATTGAAAATGTTGTCTCAGTAGATAACCTTAAACACATAATCTACTTAGTATTAGTCAATTATGTGATAAAGTAACTCGTATCAAATTTGATTTTTCCAAGTGTCTTACTGAGAATACTACATTAAAAGAGGTGATATTTATAGGAAGCCAAAGTAAGAATGTTTATGTCATAAACATTGACTTTGAATGTGTAGAAAAATGTTTATCACGATTAAAAAATGATACTTGATTGTGGAATAGAAGATTAGGTCATGTTTGCATGGACCTAGTTTCAAATATTTCCCAAAAAAAAAAAATTGTTAAAGGTTTGCAAAATTTGAAATTTGAACATGACAAAATTTGTGATGCCTGTCAATTTGAAAAATAAGTGGAGCTTTTTCAAATTAAAGCAACATTCTTCAACTATAAGACATTTACAATTTCTCCATATGGATCTATTTGGATCATCTAGAAATGCAAGCTTAAGTGATAAACATTATGCTTTCGTCATTTACTTTTCTAAATTTACTTGAGTCTTATTTTTGAACTTAAAAGATGTAGCTTTGAATGCATTTAAATACTTTTGTAAAAAGGTTCAAAATGAAAAAGCATATACCATTACAACTATTAGAAGCGATCATGGTGGAAATTTTGATAATATTGTATTTGATAATCTTTGTAATGAAAATGGATATCAATATAATTTCTCGACTCATAGAACTCCTCAATAAATTAGTGTAGTAGAAAGGAAGAATCGTACATTGAAAGAAATGTCTAGGACTATACCAAATGAAAATAGTTTATCAAAATATTTTTGAGCTGAAGCCGTTAACACCACTTACTATATTGTTAATAGAGTTTTAGCTAGTCGAAAGAAAACAAAAACTCCTTATGAGCTTTGAAAAAATATAGTTCACAATATCGGTTATTTCAAAGTATTTAATTGCAAATGTTCTATTGTACACTAAGAAAATTTTGATTGAAAATCCGATATTAGAATTTTCCTTGGACATTCATCGACTAGCAAAGCTTGTAGAGTTTTCAACAAAAGAACATTAGTCGTTGAAGAATCCATGCATGTAACCATTGATGAAACTAATCATCTTGATCAATAGAAAGGTATTGCTAATGATGTTCGTTTGGATATTCCTTTTGAGCAAATGAACATCCAAAATCAAAATAAGGAAGATCTTAAAAATCATCATGAGAAAGAAGCAAACGTTCAACAAGGTGAAATAGAATCTTTCGAAATACAAAATGATCCATCTCTACCTAAGGAATGGAGGTTTGTCCCTTCTCATTCAAAAGAACTCATCATTGGTGATGAATTTTCTAAGTGTATGAGGGAAGAATTTGAAATGAGCATGATAGGGGAACTCAAGTACTTTTTTGGGCTTCAAATCAAACAAACCAGTGATAGAATCTTCATTAGTCAACTAAGTACATCATTGACATACTCAAAAAGTTTGAAATGGAGGAGTTGAAAGTCAATGAATACTCCAATGAGTTCATCAATCAAGTTAGACAAAGAGGACCACGGTACATCTGTAGATATAACAAAATATAGAAGTATGATCGAATATCTTATTTGCTTAACCGCTTGTAGACTCGATAATAAGTTTAGTGTATGCTTATGTGCTAGATTTTAATTTAATTCTAAGTGCCATAAAACGAATCTTTAAATATCTTAGTGGCACCAAGACATTAGGTATAGGGTAAGGGCACTCATTTTCAAATGCCCATTGGGCTGGTTGCACAATTGACCGTAAGAACACTAGCGGAACATGTCACTTCTTAGGCTTTGCAATTGTATCATTATTTAGTAAGAAACAAAATTCTATTGCATTGTTTACTCCGAATCCGAATATATATAGGCTACTAATTGTTGTGCTCAAGTTTTATGGATGAAGCAAACACTAAGTGATTATTATTTATCTTTCGATCAATACCTATAATGTGCGATAACACTAATACCATAAACTTGTCAAAAAGTCCTTTCTTGTACTCTCGAACCAAGTAAGACATCACTTTCTAAGAGATCATGCACAAAAGGGGGATATTGCATTTGAAGTCATTAATATGAAAAACAATTGATCGACATTTTCACTAAACGTTTTGCACTTGATAGATTTCATATATTCTAAAAGGTTTGAAAATTGTTGAAGAATTTGAAGTATGTGGCTAATTGGATTCATACTAAGTGTTCCTATTGAAATTTACATGTTAAAAATTGTTATAAACTTTATCCAATTGGTTATGCTATTGACATTTTATCACTCATGCTTTGATTAGTATTTTGATATAAATGTGATGATTATCCTCTTGTTTAAAGTTGCATATATGGTATTTTGTGCTTAATTGAGGGGGAACATTATTTCCCATGGTTGATTTAAAGTTTTGATCTTATACACTATATACTCTTGTTCACACCTTATTGCTTAAACAAAAAGGGAAAAATTGAGTAAGATAAATTCGAAAAGTATTGAAAATGGGGATGAGTGAGATGATATGTTTTGAATGATCATATGATACACTTTGAATGATATAATTTGAATAATTTATTATTTGATATGTTTTAAATGGATGACAATTAGTTTGTAAAAAATAGGGGGAATATGCTTTAAATGTGATATCTTTATTCTTTATCCCTTATTGATATTATTTTCCAAATTATCTTATTTGTTATAACTTTAAAGTTTTGATTATAACAAACAAATTAATCTTATTTACTAACAATTAAATTTAAAGTGATTATAGTTTTCAAAACATCCAACGAAATCAAGACTATCACAAATCGAACTCATGAAAAAGGTCAAGATCGAAGTCACACATTCAAGATAATCCTTCAAGAAAAGATGTTAAAGGACAAACTTCAAAGAAAGATCAAGACGAGAGATTAAGAGCCAAACATCAAAGAAAGATCAAGACAAGAGCTTAAGAGCCAAACTTCGAATCAAGATCAAAAACTAGATTTCTTAGTTCAAATGTAAAGGTACTAATATTTTGATCTTTAGTAATAAATGTTTTAAGATCAAAAACATTTTTATGCATTAAAAACTATTTTGTACACTAAAAGTTATTTTAATAAAATGTTTACATCAATATCAAAATGACTTTTAAAATGATATTTGAACATGAAAAATATCTTTTATTTTGAAAATCTAGTTAAAAATACTTTTCAAAAGTCCAGACTTTTCAAAACATTCGAATCAAATCAAACGGGATCAAAATGTGAAAATCGACCTAACCAGCCGAAAGTATACTTGAATCATACTTTGTAGAAAACTCACAAACACAAAGGCAAAAAAAGTAAATCAAAATCCATTTACAACTACGATGGAAGAACATAATATTTGTGCAATTCTATAGAATATTGTCGTAACATTTATATAACCTTGATAAAAAAAAATTCATTGTATATCATATGATAGTTACAATGATTGAGCATATGGCTTTAAAATATATTGATTATGTCATTCACGAGCATTTACACATGCATGCACGACATATGTCTATTGTTAAAAAATCTAGCATACACGACATGATTGGAAAAATGAATTTACATTATAAAATGTTTATTAACCACTACTACGGCACCAAGGCATGTGAGGTATCCTTATGTGATATGTTTTGGCATCACGGGTGAGACTTCCTGGGTGATTGCAAGGGTAGATAGAGAGGATGTGTTTTTGGTGATCACGGGAGGGGTGAACCACTCGACTGTACCCTTGTGATATTATGATTATTGAAGCCACGAGTGGGATACTTTTGGGTGATCATGGGAACAATTAGGGAATGTGCCTTTAGTGGTCTCAAGAGGATGGTCCACTCGACTGTGTCAATATCATATTGGCCATTAGATTATTGATATTGATATTGTGCAGAACTCTATCCAATGCATAATAGATGGGTCAAGAGCCCAATGAAAGGAAAATATTTCAAATGAAATTATTTTGAGCTAATTTTGACAAATATTTGAATACGATGCATTTTAGCATGATGTTTTTAAGGAAATGATATGGTGTCATATACTTGTAACTCATACACATGGCATGCACGATTTTTATTTATTGTGCATTAACTTATGTAATTCTTGCATTGTAGTCACTATGAAACTTCATAGAAGACATGGATAGCTGCGAAGCTCTTACGAGATTCCAAAATTCGATGTATATGGATGACGACCTGTAAGGTTATATTGTGGGCTGTTGTTTTGGTCTTACAATATGTTGTATTATATTTTTGGGAATCCTGTATTGTATATGTATAACTTTTGAAATGGTATGGTAGATTCTTTTATAACCTCAACGTAAATATGTTGGAATTTGATTATATAGTATTTTGTCTTAATATGCTATATGAGCATCACAGGTGATTAGGTGAAAATATATAGGGACCTTATTATGAAAATGCTTATTTCATGTTACCATGTAAAAAAAATCTGCAATCATATGCCTAGGTCGAGTTGTCAAATTCTTATTTCTATACTGGTGAGTGTATGGTTATCTATATAAATAGGGTGTGACGGATAGTAGTATCAGGGCAAAGTTGTAATTCTGTAGATCGTTCGTGTACATAAAATCTCGGAGTACGAAAGAGAGCTATGCCAATAAGTTTTATTTCATTAAATTACTCTTTGCATGCTTCATGAATGATATTGGCCAACCTTTATTATGATTATTTTGTGAACAAGTACGTAGTTTTGGTAAGAACGAGAGGTGACAGTAGTAAGAACTCCAATACAAGAGGCGCTTATCCAAAGATAATAGTTGGGATTTTGTTATTGATAGATTTACGAAACTAGTTGAGCGTCAATCACTACAAATTCAAAAGTTAGTACAACAGAGAGAGGGAAAAAAACAACAGAGGGCTGGATTTGTACAACCACAAAAGGAGCTAAATAGATTGAGACAAGTTGGGGAAAGATTTAGAAAACTAAACGTTCTAATATTTGATGATGCAGTAAACCCAACAGCAGCAGAGGATTGGTTGAGAACTTTAGAGAATGTGTTCAAATATATGAGAGTTTCAGAGGTAGAGAAAGTAATTTGTTCATCCTTTATGCTACGAGGTAGAGTTGGACACTAGTGGGACACCATGAGTAGCATAGAAGATATTAATGCTATGACTTGGGATAGATTTAAAGAGTTGTTTCATAATAAATATTTTACAAACCCAATTCGAGTCATGAAAATGAATGAATTTATACGACTGAGACAATGAGGAATAACAGTGGAAGAGTATATTCCCAAGTTTGAGCAACTATCAAGATTTCCTACCCATATGGTTAATAGTGACGCATTTAAAATAGCATTTCTTGAGGGATTGAAGATAGAATTATATAGAGATGTAAATATAGCAAGAATCCAATGGATGTCATATTCACAAATAGCGGAGAGGGCATTAGTTGTAGAACAAGTTGAACAAAGAATTAGTCCTGCTCAAGAGGCTCGACGATAGTTTAGACAAGGTCATGGGCAACATTCATTAAAAATGGCAAGATAAGAACATTCCAAGGTCAGAGTCAGAAACCTAAGTTCCAACCGAGGCAAGGACAACAACAGTGGGATCAGGGTAAAGCCTCAACAGTACAATCATCTTGCCCTAGATGTGGTGGACAGCATACTGGAGCATGTTCTATAGAGACTAGAACATGTTATGTCTATGGAAAGGTGTGACATCTTGCTAGAGCATGCCCAGGTAATCCAAATCTGATTTTAAGAGCTTGTATGATCCTTATAGAAAATCGAAAACTCTATGTTGATTTAGTTGTAATGAATATGAAAGATTATGATATAATTTTGGGTATGGATTGATTATCAAAATATCAAGCTACTATAGATTGTAACAAGAAGTCAATAACCTTTCAGCCTTTGGGAGATGAACCATTCACATACATTGGGATTAGAAAGGGTTTCAGATTCCCAATGATATCGACATTGAAAGCACAAAGGTTACTAGATATTGGGTTTATAGGATACTTGGTTAGTATTATGGCTATTGAAGCACAACACAATTCGAATCTTAGTAATGTACCAATGGCACAAGAATTTTCAGATGTATTTCTCGATGATCTACTTGGGATACCACCAGATCATAAGATGGAGTTTGTGATTGATTTAATTTCAAAAACACCTCCAATTTCCAAAACTCCATATATAGAATAGCCCCAACCGAAGTGAAAGAGTTAAAATTACAATTACAAGAATTGTCGGATAAAGGTTTTATTATACCTAACTTTTCATCGTGGGATACGTCAATATTATTTGTTTGGAAGAAGGATAGTACAATGAGATTGTATATGGACTATTGAGAGTTCAATAAATTAACAATTAAAAATAAATGCCCATCGTCGAGGATTGATGATTTATTTGATCAACTTCAAGGTACAGCTATATTCTCGAATGTTGATTTACGATCTGGATACCATCAAGTAAAGATAAAGGGATGGGCATTCCTATGACGGCACTTATTACGAGATATGGTTATTATGAGATTTTGATTATGCCATTTGGATTGACAAATACCCTAGCAGCTTTTATTGATTTGATGTACCGGGTGTTTTAAGGATTTTCTCGATAAATTTGTCATTATATTTATTGATAATATCATTATTTATTCTTACACTAGACAAGAACGTGTTGAACACATGAGGATAGTACTTTAGGTCTTAAAGGAGAAGTAGTTATGCCAAATTTAAGAAATGTGAATTTTGGTTAGATGGAATTGTATTTTTGGAATATGTAATATCAGGTAAGGTATATCAATTGATCCAAGTAAAGTTTGGAGTCTTATGGGTTTAGTTGAGTATTATCGTAGGTTTGTGTAGGGATTCTCAAAAATAACTACTTCTTTGATAAAATTAACTAGAAAGAGTATGAAGTTTGAGTGCACAGAAGCTTGTGAGCAAATTTTTCAGGAATTAAAGAAAAAACTGATTTCGGCTCCTATCCTTTTGATTCCATCTTGTACTAGATGCTTTGTGGTTTATAGTAACGCTTCTAAGAATGATCTGGGATGTGTATTGATGCAAAATGGTAAAATTATTGCATATGCATCTAGACAACTTAAAGAGTACGAAAAGAATTATCCTACACGACTTGGAGCTCGCCGCAATTTTGTTTGCACTTAAATTATGGAGGCATTATCTGTATGAAGAGCGGTGTGAGATTTATACTGATCACAAAAGTTTAAAATATTTATTCATACAGAAGGAATTGAATATGAGACAACGGAGGTGACTAGAGTTGGTAAAAGATTACGATTATGTTATCAATTATCACCCTGATAAGGCTAACGTTGTATCTGATGTGCTGAGTAAAAAATCGATATCTAGTGTTACATCTATGATTGAGACTCAAAAATAAGAATTGGTAGACTTACAGAAAATGGATATTGAATGCTAAACTTGCAGTATTGACACTTTAGTCAACTTTATTGAATAGAATTCAACAAGGACAACAGGAAGATGATTATTGTTCTAAGGTAAAGAATGGTATATATTCTGGGAAAGTTTCAGACTTTCAGATATTGGAAAATGGTATCATGCGGTTTAGATGACAGTCATATGCACCTACTATAGAAAATATCCGAGGTAATATTTTATCTAAAGCACACGCAACACCATATTATATTCATTCAGGAGCTACTAAAATGTATAGAGATTTGAAGTTGCGTTATTGGAACATGAAAGGTGAGATAGCCGAATATGTAGGACAATATTTAATATGTCAACAGAAAAAAGTTGAATATCAAAGGCTAGTAAAAACCTTACAACCATTACCTATCCCAAAGTGGAAATGAGAAAGAATCAAAATGGATTTTTGATAAAATTACCAAAAACAACTAAATGATAAGATAGTATTTGAATTATTGTAGATATGTTGACTAAATCAGCTTATTTTTTAGAATTTTGGTACACTTCGCACATTTGATAAATTTTTGAAATATTTTTATATTTTTTGACATATTAGGATACATTTTGGTATATTTTGTGTATCTTGGTCCATTTTTGCAAGTTTTGATACTTTTCACACATTTTAGTACCTTTTAGAGCGTTTTTCGTAAATTTCACACATTTTGATATATTTGTCTTCGTTTTGGTATATTTTGGAGCGTTTTGATACTTTTAGCAAATTTTCGCATTTTATAGCATTTTGGCACATTTCGCATATTATAATACATTTTGACACGTTTTTGTACATTTGTGACTTTTTGTACAATTTGGCATGTTTGATGCATTTTGACTTATTGTGGTACATTTTGGCACGCTTTTTGTATGTTACGAGTATTTTGTCTATTTTGACAACATATGGAACATTTTGTACATTGTGGTATATTGTGGAGAGTGTGTATTTTTGTATATTTTGACGAGTTCTGACACATTATGGAATGTTTTGGTAAATTTCAATCATTTAGGTACATTTTGATGTGTTTTCGTATATTTTAGTACATTTTGAGAAATTATATTATATTTCACATAGTTTGGTACTTTTGAAGCATTTTTGTACATTTCGCGCATTTTAGTATATTTTGGTGCATTTCGATTTATTTTTCTGATTTTGGTACATTTCACTAATTTTGATACTTATTTTCGCATTTTCACAAATTCGGCGAATTTTTGTGCATTGCAATAGTACATTTTGACACATCTTGATATATTTCGCATATTTGGATACATTTTTGGTTAAGTAATGGCATTTTGCACATTGGATACGTTTTTAGTGTTTTTGTACATTTTGCGAATTTCATTACGTTTTGTGAATTTCAGTACGTTTGGCGAATTTTGTACATTTTGTAACGTTTTGATATACTTGCACATTATGGTGCATTTCGTGGTTTTCGATACAATTTGAAACTTTATGATAAATTTTGGTGCATTGTGGTACATTTTTGACACTTCTTGTATATTTCGCGCATTTTGATATTTTTTTCACAAGTTATGGAACATTTCTCACTGTGGTATACTTCGAAACAATTTTAACCATTTCACATATTTTGATACATGTTCGCGAGTTTGAAATTATGAGCGTTTTGGTAAATTTCGACACATTTTTGTACATTTTAACACTTTTGTTACATTATAGCACATTATGATGCATTTTAGCCCATTAATGATACATTTTGAAGTGTTTTGGTACATTTCGAGTATTTTGATCCATTTTGGAAAGTTACAATACATTTGCACAGTTTATTACATTTTGGTACATTTCCGCATTTTGTACATTTTTCAGTGTTTTGGAACATTTGACTCATTTTGATACAATTGACCACGATTTGACAAATTTCACACATTTTGGACTTTTTTCCGTACATTTTATCACATTATGATGTATTTTAGTACATGTGGTTCATTTTGACTCGTTTTGGTACATTTATGCATTTGCTTCATTTTTTAGCAAGTCACAGAATATTTCACACATTTTGAAATATTTTGAAGCATTGTGGCACATTTCACGCGCTATTTTTGGTACATTTTACACATTTTGAAACACTTTGGAGCCTCTTGGTACAATTTGCTCATTTTTATACATTTTGACAAGTTATGGTACTCATGAATCTTTGTACATTTTGGAACATTTTAGTGCATGTTAAATTTTGAAGTCTTAGCAGGAATGAGACTGAATAAGGGGTAAATCAGTACTTGTGATGCAAGGACTATCTACCTCAAAAAAGAAGATGAAATTGACCAATTCGATACGTCGGTTACTAAAGAAAAGATTGTCACTTTAAAAGAAATAAAAGGTGTATTCGGTATTGAGTTCTTTGGGTCCATCTCACACAACAAACATACTAAGAGGGTAGTATTATATCGAGCTCAAAAATTGATATATTTCCATGTAACAAACAGAAGATATATACCAGGTCACCACAACCAAAAAAAAAAAAGTTAAGTCATTTATGACAACAGTTTTTGCCGGGGCTAAAAACTATCATAAATATGATTTACGATGATTAATTTACTGTGGTAAATAACATATGATGGCATATTCTCCTTTAATACTATCTAGAAGTACTATGTCGTCCACTTTTTTATATGGCAAGCAAAAGAAGGAATCTTCCGTCAAAACCACATATAACAATGAAATTGCCAAATTTCAACGTATAAAACTTCAATTAAAACAGCTTATCAATTGAGAATCAACAGAAAAACCAAGCAAAATCACCCAAAAGAAGAAAACACTGCACAATGCATTGTGGAATGAAAGCATACTCAACTAATTCAACTGCTGCTTAAACTCCAACCGCCACCATTTTTGAAACAAACACGCCAAAGCCACAGGTGTACTTGCAGCTATTAAATTAGTACGAGGAGTAATATTACCAGCACCACCACGACAAGTGCCAACACCCACCAGCACTGTTATGAGAAACATACGAACAAAAAAAACATCATTCATGGAAGCAATACAAATTGGGTGCATGCATGACTAGAAGAACTTTGCATCAGATTATTTATTACTTATTATAAGTGTATATTTGGAACCAGTATGGATATTTTGTTTAGTACTCACTAAGAAATAAATTTTACGGTTTGCTATGTTGGGATTCTCGTCCAAGTTCTGTTCAACGCCAAAATAATCCTTCTCTTTCTCCTGCTTTCTTAAAAAACGAGAGCGAGGTAGAAAAGAGAAATCTACCCCAAATGGATTACCTATATAATCAAGACAGTGTGGTACCCAAAACAAACCTTTTTCCTTGAGCCTTTTTTTCAAAAAAATTAGAATTAACTTCTAGTATTTCTTCAAATAATTTGCTTATCCACCATTACAAATACATATCCATCCTCCCCCCCCCCCCCCCCCCCCCCCCCCCCCCCCC
>CAIGRT010073271.1:0-11381 GCA_903798405.1 Fraxinus platypoda | reverse complement strand
AAGCAGTTTGGTCCTCCAACTATTTTTCATCAACAAGTTAGTCCTCCCACTATTCAAAAGGTGCTAAATCGTTCTCCAATTATATAGAAGGTGCACTTTGGTCCTCTCAATCTACTCAGTATGAGCAATTTGATCCCTCACTATTCAGTAGGCATGTTTTGGTCCTTAAACTAATCAAAAGGTGTGAATTCATGCTCCAACTAAGCATAAGGCAATTTCACCCTCCAACAACTCAGAAACAACAATTTGTAGGGGAAAATTGGTCCTCTATTTACTCTGAATGTGAAACTTGGTCGGCTAACTATTGCTGAAAAATAAGAGTTGTCCTACCTGCTCGTGATGTGGTAGAAGAAGTTGTGGATGGAATGATATGGAGTTGTCCTACCTGCTCATCACGGTCGATCGTAGTAGAATATTGAGGATTAACTATTTCAAAGTCAATTTTTATTAAAAAGATAGTTACAATATTGCGACTCAAGATAGAACTTCTAAATTGCAGTAGAGTTTACTATGGCTGAATCACTGCATTCAGGTATATGTAGATAAATTCTTAACTTCTTTCTATAAAAATAGTGTTAAGCCCAACTAACCTCAATCCATGTACAAGCCCAATTATCAAAATAAATCAACTGAAGCTAAAAGTCAAAAAATTTGTGGTGGCCAACAATTTAATGTATGATATTGCCACATTACCTACTTAGATGGTGGCCACACTTTTATTTTCATTAAAAGTTGAATTAATTACTCCCAAGTTATTTGTATTTCAACTCATAATATTATTTTTGGGGAATCAATTAAACGTTTTGCCAGAAAGAAAATGTCATTCTTGTTGACTAATACTCCCAGCCCCCTGAAGAGTTCTCTTCACCGTCCTAAGTGGAAGTGACGTAGCCACACGATCAAGGGTGAATGGAGGGGCAGACCTTAAGGTAAAAAAAAATTCCTATTGAAATTTCCTTTTTCTATGTATCATATTAGTAGGGGAAAAAAAATAAAAAATTGTTCCCCTAAACAATGCTTAAAAATAAGTTTCAAGAGAATCTGTATTTTGACTTTTTAAAATAAAAAAGTGTGGTTGATTATCCAACTCTCTATTTTTACTTTATAATAATTGCATTTAGCCCCTGTTTGTTTACCGAGAAAATTAGTTTTTGAATAGTGAATTTTTGAAGAATATGTGATTAAAAATTAAAAAAAAAAAATTGAATTTATGTGTAAAATACTTTATTGTGAAAACATGATTGAAAATGAGTTTTAAAAAATAGCTTTGAAATAATGGTAGACAAATATGTGCTCATTAAGTTATATATTTCAATAATCTACTTCTTAAATTATTCAAATTATATTTAAATTTGTTGACTATTAACGCATAAAATGATTATTCCATATGTACAGAGCCTTTTGGCCCTGTACGTTGTCAGGGGCCCTGTATGCATAGCATCATTCCATATAAAATATATGTTAAATAAAAGATGATGAGAAATCAATAAATATTTCTTGAAAGAACAAAATGAAGAGTTAAAATAGAGATAAATGTGTAAAAAATTTATTCTTTATATTTAAATATAGTATCTATTATATTAGATATTCTTTACAAATAGAGAATCTCTCGAAAATACTCTAAATTCCACATCCTTGCAAATTCCACATCATTTTTTTATATATTTCATGAACTCTTGCCTCTATTTAATATTAATTCATAAATAATTTATAAAGTCAAATACTAATTGTAATTATATATTTTTAATTACTTTTCCTCAATATATTTCATGGAATCCACTATTATTTCTCTTTACAAATCATTTATAAATTTACCAAATGGAGACATTATGCTTGATATAGTGTACTGCATAAGAAAGAAAAGAAAAATTTTGATTCACAAATAGCCCCTAAACCTTTTTTTGTTCCAATTTCATCACACTCTTTCTAATTCATTTCCCGTTGGTCCTTACCTTCTTGCCTATGAGGCCTAATGAACCAATCTGTTTATTGGGAAACTAAAAAGTTGGTATTACGTGTCAACACGGTTCGATTTTGACGATTTGTAACAAAGTTTCAAACCAAACTTCTTAAAGCAGTTTTAAATTTTTTCAAACCAACCATTTTTTTCGGTTTGGTTCGATTTAAAAACTACGATTTAGTAATATATATCGAATAAGTTAAATAATGAATATTAGTCTCAAGTATCACGTTAAACCATATATATAATCATTTAAAAATATTATAATCCAAAGTTCTATGCTTCTAATTATTACAATGGAACAATATGATAGAAATATTTTACTATAATGCATTCTACAACTTTTTGTAAATCATATAATACTTCTATATCATTCAAATATTGACAAATCAATATAGATTTTTTGTTACTCTGCAACCAATTTTTAGGTAAATCGCCGTCTCAACCACATGAATGTATGGTTTAATGAATAATTGTATAATTGTGTGTTGGCTTTAGTTGGATCTTTTTAACTGGGATGTGTTTAATTTTAATTAAATTGGATAAAATATAAATTAGTTTATTTTCAGATTTTTTTTTTTTAAAGTTTGTAAAGATTGAAACCTAAATCAAACCAGTTCGAAGCGGTTTGGTTTGATTCAAAATCAAATTGTTGACGGATCCACGTAGATCCAAACCAACGATTTCAGTTCAATTTCGTTGTTTGATGATTTCATTGTTCATCACTAACTCATAGCTTATAATTTATAAGTCAGACGTTGACTTCCAACATCGTGGTCCAAATAAATATAAGCGTGTTGTTTTTAATGGATAAACGTGTTTATGTGGTCCTTAACTTTGAAACATTTTTTTTTTCAATTTCATAACTTAACTTTATAATATATTTCTCATTAGCAGTTATATTCATGTCCGTCGATTCAAACTATTGCATTTGAAACTCATTTGAGGTTAGTCGATATATGTCCACGGAAGTAAACATCTAATTTACTTTTAGAAACGTGTTTGGTAGGAATTAAAATTTAATTTTTTATTAAATTCAAAGTCAATAATTAATTTTATCCATATATTTCATAGAATTCACAATTTTTCGACCATATACTTCATAAACTGTTACCTTAATTTGCTAAAAATTTGATTGGGCTAATTCTTTACCTTATTACTATAAATAGAATTAATTCTTTAATTGTACTTGATATAAAGAATAAATATGCTCAATAATAATTATTTATGGCATTATGGTAAATTTGTTTGTACTCGATATACCTAAGATCCACAATATTTGAAGATTAGAAGCATTGCATACGTTGCCCTTCTCTTATTCAACCATTCTCTCTCTACACCGATTGTCACCCAAAACCACCACCCTCCCCACATAATGACAGTGAAAATAATGCAAAAGGTGGTAGATGAAAGTGTAAATCTTCTCTCTCTGTATTCTCACCACCTTACCTTCATAATCCACTGATCAAAACCACCCCACCCCCAGAATTCTCGTAGTTGATTTTTCTCCTCGAACTCCACGAACCAAAATCTTAGGATAATTTCTCTTGTTTTTTTGCCTTGTGATTTCCAGGTATTTTCAAGACAAGTCCAACTCTTCGTTATGGCATTCGTGATATTGGGTGTTCATACAATTTTTTTTTTTGTCTTCATTGGTTGACTTTTAGTCTTGGGTTATTAATTGTACAAGTTGATATGTGGGTTTCAGGGGTTGGGCATTTGTTTTTATGATGAAAGACTGCGTGTTTCTCGTGTCGGCGATTTTGGGGTTTTCTTGATTTTCCTCTTTCGTTTTGTGGGTTTTCTTGAAATAGGAATTGTTTGTGGCATTTATGTAGATTTCTTGCAATTCTATTTCTACATGAGTTGATGGTTGTTTTGGCAAATTACATGTGTTGCTTGTCAGAATTTTAGCACCTTTCAGTTATGTATAAGGGTTTGTCACCTTTGATTTTCTGGAAAAGATGGGAAATTTATTATCTGTGCATGAAATTCCGTTACAAGATGAATAATTGATGGTATAATCTTAGTTTCTGGACTATTCTTTAGGAAATTATAAGATTATATTGGTTTCAAAAAGGCTTATACTTGACTTCTGAATGTTCTATCAGTCTTTTTCTGCTCCGGGATGAGTCTTGTGACTAATGTGAGGGCCTAAAAATTGAGTCAATAGAAGATCCTATTGCACTTGTTCTTCGGTCAATGGAGTCTTTGAAAACACTGTGAACTAAGTAGACTGGCGCGAAAATTTTACGGAGTCTTCCATTATGTTCTGAATAGTTTGCCAGCTTTGATAATCCCAGGATTATTCCATTTTTTGGATGATATGCTATACAAAACTTTAGCAAAACACAGGTATTCGGCTGACATGAAAACTAACCATATGTATATAAAATGATTAAGTGCTGAATTTTTTTATAAACTTACAGTATAATTCATGTCAGAAAATATGCATTGTCTGGAATAGTATAGATCACTTTATTCATATATTCTTTGTTGTTTCCTGCCTCTGAATGGCCTTCTGAAAGCTGCATTAGGTTCTGGTTTTCTGCCACTCAACACTCCATGACATTTTGTTTCTTTCTTTGTATATTTTTAATGGTGTAAGCATCATTCTGATCTTTTCTTTTTGAAATTACGAGGCGATTATCTAACTTACTCTGCTGCTTATTAGGATTACCAGAACAGCCATGGTGAGCATTCGAAGGCGCAGACTGTTAGGACTTTGCTCTGGTACACCAAATTAAAATATATTTGGTTAATGATTAAGAATGTTATACCGATAAGCTTGCATTTGACCGTCAAATATTTTGTACTGGTCTTCTTGGAGAATTCTATATGAATAACGATCTTCTTTTTTCTGTCTTAACATTGGCCTATTTAAAATCTCTTAGCTTCAATGATATTTCTTCATACGATTATGTAGGGCAAAATTGTTTCCTGTATCCTCTTCCCATGTCCTCTGAGAATGAACGTACTTCTGAAAGCTGTGTGGATAACACAAAACCGATCAGTGTTCATCCTGTGCCTTTAAATGATATTGACCTACCAAAGGACGTAAGCGCTTCTCTTTCTTCCTGTGCATCACTAACTTGTGTTAACCTTGTTCTGTGTGCTGTCTATTTCATGATTATTTGGCGTGCATCAAATGTGGGACCATCATATTTAAAGTTTGAACTGAATTAGCTCATAACCAAATATTCCAAATGTTATATAATAGCTTTGGTTTCTCATGAACATTGAGTCATGTCATAATCATTCAAGAACAGAGTTTTTACTTTTCTAAATACTGAAGTATCTGTAAGAAGAAATTAAGAAAAACCGTTTATAGTTTTGTTGCCATACTAAAATAAACCTGTTAAGTATCTCTATAAATGTCAATCCCCACTTTTTCCTATGAAAAAACCCCTGTAATATGAATGCTACAAATTTGGAATTCTCCTCACTCTCGCGTGCTTTAGAGATTAGATGCCAGTTTTTCAAGGATGGGCAATCAAGGTAGACTTTTTACTCCAAGCTTGATTAACTTTGCTTGGAAGGCTGAATGTGGAGTATCTTCTTGGTCTAAACTTAAGTGGTCACAAGTGGTTCTGTTTTGGAGGTTATAGATCCATTAAAGTTTCTTCCAACTTAATAGAATTTTGAATTGTGCTTATCTATTATTAATTTGGCTTAGCTTATTGTAAAATTATTTAGTTTTCTACACTTATAATTCAGTGATTTGGCTTTATAGTGGAAAAATCAATTCAATAATTCTTGAATTTCAAGTCTCCTGTGGCTTATGAAGATGTTATTTCAGTCTACGAGGAGGTTAAACAATTAGAGAGGCCTGAATATTATTCCTGACAAATAACCTGTCTTATGAAACAAAACATTCCCATTTAGCTTTGTCTCTGGCTTCAACAACATTATACTTCTGTTCTTACAGGCAGACTGCATACCTAACAAGAAAGAGGACTAGTTTCACGTACATTTCATCTGTAACAAAAATTCAATCAGTTAATTATAGATTTTTATATGCAGAATTTCTCCGTGCAGTGGTTTTTTGGGAGGTTTGCAGTAATATTCCTAGTCGACTGTGGTTTTTCACTTTTTTGTACCTTTTCTTCCATGTAAATAGTCTCTCTAGAAAATAAGAAGGCTACATATGATGGTTCTAATGACCCTGTTCTTCATTTAAACAGCCAAGTTTTGTTAATTTGTGTTGGTCATTAGAATATTTCATTAGTTGATTATCTGGAATTCAATTACGTTGCACACATGAACATGTCTCTCCAGCACGTATTATTACTATCTTGAGTTCTATATTAGTTTATAATATCTGTTTTGCTATGTCTGCATTTAATTCTGTAACGATATATATTGAGTGAATTTTTTCTTTTGATTTTTATTGTTGGTCAGAAAACTGCCTCAGAAACTGGCCCCAGTTTGTCAAAAGTTTCTGCTTCTAGTCCATTGAAAGAGGAGCCTTTCCAGCCATTTCCAGGTTTATTCTCATTCATGTTCACATGTTCTTTTAAGCCTTTGACTTGTTTTCATGTCTTGAAATTCTACCTATTCTACTGGGTACCTCAATACTTGTAATCTGTTTACATTTATATATAATATTGATCTTTTGTTACTGGAGAATGGAACAGAGTTCTTTGATGCGTTATCTATGTATGTGGCTGTGCGCCTAAATTCTTATAATGTTGTGCTGATGATGGAAAAATTCATAGATCTCAAAGATACTCAGAAATACAAATGGCCTGAATGTTACACCGTATCGGAGCGAAAAAGAAGGTAGAAGGTTGGCTATGAAACAAGTTATGGAATAATAACTATAACTGGATGGTTCTTTTTTCCTATGAATGCATTTCTGAAAGGTGAACTTAAATAGCCAGTGGGAAATTTTATTTGATTTTCAGGAATATATTGAACTGGGTAAGCCTTCTATTTTGTTTGCTTGAACTGCCAGGTGGCTCCTATTTACTTATTAGTGATCAATGTGTACAAGTTTGTTCCAAAACCATCCTTGAAGATCATGTTACCCACCTTTAAAACTGAGTTGGTCAAGAAAATTATTCCAGTGGTGAAAAATTTAAAACTACCAATTGGTGGACAAATACTACGTTTACCAGAAGACATGGTATGTTTTGTCGAGCTCGTGTTATATAATATTCTTGCATCAGTTAGGACAAGTGATTTTTTCATTTCGTTCAATGTTCTGTGTGTACAATTAATCTTAATAACCTTTTATAAACTAAGGTGTTTCTTCATTTCTGAGATACTTATCAGTGAAGGTGTCGTAAAAGATTACCTTTATATATTTATATCTTTACTGGCTTTTCTGTTGATCTCACTCGCTCCTTACCATTATTTCAGAGTTCAAACGCAGAAAGCGACACAGGAGGAAGCATGTTGAAAACCAAGAACAATGCATCATGAGAGGGGTCTATTTCAAGAACATGAAATGGCAAGCTGCAATTAAAGTTGACAAGAAACAAATCCACCTAGGAACTGTTGGGTCTCAAGAAGAGGCTGCCCGATTGTATGACAGGTATTATTTCTGACAGTAGAAGTTATCTTGCTGGTTATTGTTACAGAAACAACAATTTCTCTTCCTTTTCGCGAACGTGAAATCTTGGTTCCCTCACAACCGATGATCTCTTATGAAAATTTTAACAATAGTATTAGGATCATTACCACGTTTTAAATGCATATTACCAGTTTTGTTCTCTCGTACTGTGACACTGTTTAAATATGTTTTGCTTCAGTTAACTACTGTTTTGTCCTATTGTTGTTAAGGTCTTCATTTTCTCTATGTTTTAGCAAGAACAATTATGTGCTTGGCGTACAAATTTAAAGTCTTCGTATAATAAAGTAAAATTAGAAACCGGATCTCAAGATGAGATTTTCATATTTTCAGGGCTGCATTCATGTGTGGGAGGGAACCCAACTTTGAACTATCAGAGGAGGAAAAGCAAGAACTTATGAAATTTAAGTGGGAAGAATTTTTAGCCGTAACTCGTTCAGCAATTTCTAGCAAGAGTAAGCTCATAGACATGTAAATTTTCTTTCATTATTTCTAGGTATTTCGACCTTTGATTGTGATATTTGAATCTGCAGAAAGCCAAAGAAGAACAGGGCCAGGCTTACGCGGAAAACCTCAGAACAATGACTGGGATGGTGACCAAGGACGTAATGGTTTCTCAGCATCCGAAGATGACCCCTTAATCACTTGATTTTTCCCCACTAATATATATTTAGCTTGGCAATTGTGTTTATCCATTCGACCGCTCATTTTCATTCGTTTCTTAGTATATAAGAGCCCCTATTAGGGCAGATGACACGACATTTTCTGATAGATAGTGAATTATCAGATTCGGTTTAATGAGTCCAATCTCACGCCTTAGTATCATGATCGCTCGAAGCCCCGTTCCCAGCACCTCCACACAACCACCACCACTGCCACCACCATTAACGGGGGATGAATAGTCAGAATCACAGTGAAAAAGTCATTTCTAATTTCAGAAAAAGTAACTGCAAATTTTCATTTTCATGCGTCTCTTTTACTGTATATGTAAAATGCATTACCTACCACTGAAAATTCTTCCCTGCCTTCTTAATAATATTTTCATGACAACAATTTCTTGTCCCACATTGCACATTCCAGAATTCTTAAGATGTGTGTGGGTTTCCCTGCAATTCCTTCAACTTCAAATAAAAGTATTTTGACATTTCCTTCAACAAAGGTGCGCTTCTTTGGCAATATGGATGTACAATCTCAAAAGAAATTTTTATATTTGACATCTGGCAATGAGACTTTAGAGTTTGAATTAGTTGATTTCATAAGTAAGGTTGAATTGAATTCTTTGAGGCAATTTTGATATATAAATTCCATCAAATACAAGTTAAGTTTCAACACTTTGAATGTATTAGAGTATCAAATGTATCTCAGTATCTGGGGTTTTTAGCATTTGGTATATTATTTTGGTTTGTTTTTTGTTTATGTAAATTCTAATTATATGTACTGTCAAGTTTCATGCCTCATTCCGCGAACTTGGTTGATTGTCTGTGAAGCTTCTAACAACACGTGGAATAACAGAAATATAAAATAGTTCACACCAGCTTAACGAACATTTCATTCATTCAGACTGACTACATACTATTAATACAATACACGTGGGCCAACAAATAAAACGTAATATTTATAAGAGAATCCGTTACAAGACAACTAATATGGATCTGTCATCTATCACAATATCTAACTGACCAAACTGTCTCAAAATTTGGAGGAAAATCTATAAATTTTTCCATTTTTTAAGTGTAATGCATACAATTCAAATATTTCCATCTCAAACAACTATTTTCCCTCTTCCTTCAAGTTCGAGCATCGAAATCAGCAATTTTATGAGGAGAAAATCATAATTAAGTGAGAGGACTTGTTGATTCTGCCAACAACATGAACTTTTCAGTATTTTTCGATTATGTGTTTTCCATCAATCTGAATTTACACAATTGGTTGCCAAAAATGGCAGCTAACCGGGGGGAGAAATCCCACAATGCCAACCCCGCCCCCGCAGTGTGCTGGTACAGGGCAGGGGATTGGAGGCTGTGAATATATTCATACCATAGTTTTTAATAATTAAACTATATTTTAATTTCACGAAAAGTTCATAATCTATACACATTATCATACTTATGTATCTAACTTTTTTTATTGTATTCTTACTCTGAAATTAACATATTATTTCTGATTATGGTTTCTCTTCAAGATTTTCTTTAAGATAGAGTAAAAAAATTCATTTATCTATTGAATTTTTAAATAAACAACAACAATGATAATAATAATAATAATAATAATAATAATAATAAAGCAAAAATGAGATTAAATTAACAATATTTTTGAACGAAAATCATGATTAAGGACAATATTCTCTTATTAATATTAATAAAATGTTAAAAACAAGAATGCGATGAAGAAAAAATTTAAGCATGTAAGTGTGATAATGAATAAAGGTTAATGACCTTCAATGTAATTAAAATGTACTTTATTTATTAAAAAAAAATTGGTGTGAATCCAGTCACCCTTATTAAATTTCTATTTTTCAAATATTTCAGGTATTATTTTGCCCTTTTAAATTTCTAAATCAAAAAATGGATTAATAGATGGAAATCTAACCGAGTCTCTGATTGATTTCTGCTAATTGTTGGGGATGTTTGGAGTACAAAATCAAATGTAGGGACGAAACTAATATTTGTTGAAACGGTTGGGGATCTACACTATAATTTACGCAATCCCTTATTATATTATCCTGTGCTTTACTTTCCATGCAGTTGATATTCTGGAGAAGCTGTCAGGGTCACTTTAATCAGCATGGATATCATGAACCCCGAAAGCCCAGAAACAAGATATTCAATTCAAGGAATTGAAGAAGCAATCTTTAATTTCATGGATGCAACAAATTCAGGAGAAATTGACGACGAGATCTTTATCATAAACAGCGAAAGTTCAGAAACAAGAAAATTTTACGGATATATTGATGACGAAGTTGATAGATCAGAAACATAAATATTTTCCAGGGAGATTGAAGATGGGGATGAATTCAATCTGTTCAGCGCCATGGATAGCTCAGAAACAGGAAATCTTGCAGTAGAGACTGAAGAATTTGAAACGGGATTCAATTCTTTCAAGAACTTTGATATAATTCGCGAACCGCCATTTCTTCACGTACCAGAAAGATTCCAGTAGGGTTCATGCACTAGGGCTAAAGATTAAGCAAGAATGGAATTTGTTGAAGGAAAAACTCCCAAATTCTATTTTTGTTAGAGTTTATGAATCCAGGTTTGATCTTATGAGGGTTGCCATAATAAGTCCACCTAATATTCGATATCACTATGGCTTATTCTTTTTTGACATATTTTTTCCTAGAAATTATCCCTTTCATCCTCCAAAAATTTATTATCATTCTTATGGTTTTGATTTGAACCCGAATCTTCGTCCCAAAGGAAAAGTTCGTCTAAGCATTTTAAAGAATCGATATTGACGCATAATACATGAATTATGTGCATGTACAAGAACACAATGGAACCCTAGACTGTCTAGTATTCTTCATGTGCTATATGCAATTCAAGGGGTGATCACGTGTGCAAAACCCTACTCAATCGACGAATCAGAACCGTCAAAATACATCAAGAAAGCTTTCCAGTTAACTTGTGGAATCACGATTAGTGTGCTGCAGGAACCTCCCAAGAACTTTGAAGATTTTGTTAAGGAACACTTCAGAAAAAGGGCTGATTCAATTCTGGTGAAATTTACACAAGAATTTGATGGTATTAAGGATCAGCCTATGATTATTGATTTGTTTACTGATCTTTACAAGTCTTTGGAGAGGAATGGAACTTCTTGTGTCAAACATCTTTGTTTCTTGAAATCAAG
>CAIGRT010073252.1:0-11991 GCA_903798405.1 Fraxinus platypoda | reverse complement strand
GACATTTTTTCATTTTTATTTTTTTACAGTCTATTACTCTACCTTCTCTGTTGACTTAAAAAATAATTTTATCGTTATGGAAAGTATTTTTGAATAATCTTTTATTTGTTAAAAGTTTGTTATTGTATGTGCAAACCTTAGTCTCAATGTTGCATTTGAGGTGAACTCTATTTTCTTTTTCTATTATTTATTTATTTATTTATTTATGTTTCATTTTCGTTTTGTTCCTGATGTATCTCTGGGTCTGAATTTGATTTCATCTATAGAACTTGTCATTCACTTGATTAAATGTGTTTATGATATGTGTCTAGGGTTGTAAAATGACTGATCCAGTTGAACTTTACCTGAGATTGGCTCATCCATGGCTTGTTCAAGCTTATCTTATTAGATAATGGAGTTAAGCTAATAAATGATTGATAAATGAAGTAACATGCAAATAACGAAGTTATTCAAACTGAATTCATTTTTAACTCTGCAAAATAAATTGTTTGAGATTGGTTTAGNACCTGAGATTGGCTCATCCATGGCTTGTTCAAGCTTATCTTATTAGATAATGGAGTTAAGCTAATAAATGATTGATAAATGAAGTAACATGCAAATAACGAAGTTATTCAAACTGAATTCATTTTTAACTCTGCAAAATAAATTGTTTGAGATTGGTTTAGAGATAAACAAGTCAATCTTATGCTGTACTAAATACTCAGTGGGCCAACACTAACTTGGATCAATTAATTTGTGCTTCTATATATGTCAGGACTAGATATTTTGTTTATTTATGTTTCAATTTTGTTGAAAATTATCTCTTTTCATAATTAATTATGGTTTACATTTTCCTCCTTTGTCCTTTTTCCTATTAGTAATTTTTTTTTCATATTTTCTTTGTTACCTTTAGGTTGAGTCGGTGTTGGACAAGGAAAATTTTATATTGGTAGAGCTTCTGGATGAAGAAGAGATAATCTAAGAATGCAAATTATTAAATAGTCTTCTCATAAATTTGTATGGCACTTTTACTTTTCAACTGCATATTTTTGTTTATTAGTCTTGTCATCTATGTTATGAGTGTCTTTTTAATGAGTCATGGTTCCTTGGCAATCACTCCCTTACCATGACCTGCTGGTTTCACTTTTAGTTTTGAAGTTTTGTGAAGACAATGCAAAATTATATTGGTGTTTAGTTTGAGAGATAGAGCTCAGGTTGAACTGTTGTTGTACTAAATCATTCAGGAGTTTTCAGATGATGCAGATAGCACATGAATGTTCAGAAGTCAAATCGTTTCAGTTTTCAAATCTCCAAAACTGGTTTTATAAACATGAGCTATTAACTCAATTTAATTGGTTGTTGATTAGTTACTGCAATAGGTCAAGAAATCATGATCTATGTCAAGGATATGCACATTGGATTTAACAAAAAAAATTGGAACTGTTACATATCATTTGATTTCCAATAGCAGTCTTGAAACTCTTGCCTCGCGATCGTCCATTGATTCTGGGTATGAGGTTAAGTAATCGTTTTGAAATAGATTATCATTTTAACAAAATCACTTAGAAAAAATATAACGGTAATCGTGCAACGCACGATGCACCACTAGTAATAAATAAAAATAATTATCCTCTTCATCTATCCACCCACTAACCCGCTCCATCCATTGACCATATCATACATCCAAGCCCCAAAAACTACAAACAAGAAAACGACGACGGCGAGGAAACCCCAACTCACCCACCACCACTGATCGACATCATCATCATCATCATCACCGTCTGTCACCATCACATCAACAAACAAAGACCAAAGTTCTGTCGAAAACAACAAATAAATAAACCACCAATAAGAGAAATTTCCCATCTTAAATATTTCCTTTTCACCATCATTAATAGCACAAGGGAAGGGACGATCTCTGGATGCAATAAATTTGAATGAAGCCACTGTGGTGGTAAAGACTGTGAAGTGGGCAATGGTGGTGGTGATTAATACGGTGAGGGTGGTTGACGTGGGGCACGAGGATGGTGGAGGAGGAGCTGAGCAATTGAACGCGGGAGACAATGGAGTGCTTTGGGAGAAGAATTTGGAGATGGTGATGTTGACGCCATTTTCCTAACAATTTCTTTATCAAGAAATTTTGTGTTTCACCTCCAAAAAAATTCTTTATCAACTTTTCAAAAGTTAAAACTTCTAAAATTTTCAATCTTTATTGGTGGATAATGTTGGGAAAAATGGATGATCTATGTGTAAATATTTATCAATTAAATAACATTAATATAACATTAATAAATATAATTTAACTATAATATAAATGTTACCCCTCGCCTTCGAGGCTCAAAGTAAAAGCGCCACGTAAGCAAAAATTCAAACAAAGACCCGTGAGGTCAAAACACGAAGAAATCAAACAAAATCGAAGTCCAAGTTGAAGCACTGCCTCAATGACGAAGTTGCCTAAGGAAACAAGGAAAGGAGCTGAAGCTCTTCACTCAAAGAGCCACCTAAAAGATCCCACCGTGGCCCTCAAAAAGATAACGTTGTCTCTTGTAATAGATTCGAAAATTTCTTAGAAGTGATTGATGTAACACTTGTAATAAAGTTTGTCAGTGTGTCAGCCTATTGTATAGAATGAAGTTATTTTTTGTCAAGAGCATCTTGCTTTAAGGGTTAAAATGGAAAAAATTCCAGTTCCTAATTTTGAAGGGTTAAAATGGAAAAAATTCCAGCTCCTAATTTTGAACAAAAGTAGCTATATCTAATGGCTTTTCAAGAAATGAATGATGAATCAGCAGAAAGACATTCAAACAAAGAAGAGGAAAAATACATTTCAGACGGCCAAACTATTGAAATGGATGAAGATCTAGAAGAAGCCTACATAGAAATGAAGGACAAATAAACAGAAAAGACAAAAGAAATGCAAAAGAGAAAAAACGTGAAGAAAAATAAAAACCAGATGAAGGTCAATCAAAAGCCAGAAGGAGGACAATTAGCATGCCAAAGAAATTAAAAAGACGGATCCAGAGGACAAAATTTTCAGAAGGAATCTCACAGGTGTAAAGAAAAATTTATTGCCTTCATTACATACCATACACCTGTAAAGTGATAACAGTAAAAAAAAAAATTTAGAAATAAAAAGTGATGTATTAATGTCTATAAATAGAGAAATCACTCACACAATGAAGAACCACTGAGACAAAATAGCAGCATAGCACACTATAGCACTTGCGCTCGAAAATTCAAAGACATCTTTGTTATCCGTTCTTGTAAGTTTGAAAATTTCAGAAATAAAAAGTAAGTTATTTTCATACTTTCTCTTGTTAAGAATTTTTGTTTACTTTATCTAATTTTCGGGCAAGGCCTAAAGGAAGAAATACCAAGTAAGTAATAAATTTATTCAAAAGCATTAGATTATATTTTTCAAATAATAATAATGCTCTTAGCCTCTTTATTCTGGATTCCACATTGTATCTATCCTTCCACATACTCTTATTATATAGATTGATTTGGTTTCCGTCCGGTTATTGTTGTTAGCGCGATTGCTTTTGTTTCACCCGTCGGAACTTGAACAGTTTTGTCTCTCGCTGCAAAGTACCTCCCGCGTCCATTTATTCCTTTCTACCGTCATTATTCCAGTAGGAATGCACCAGAATCGTACTTAACTTGGTGTGAGTGGGCCCGGCATCCGTTGGCTCATTTTCTGGGGTCAACAGATTGGCGACGTCTGTGTGAAAGTCTTACATTTAACCACGAAAACACATGTGGGAGAAAGCTAGCTTGAAATATTTTGGGCAGGAAAAGTTCCAACCCTTGAAAATGGAGAGTTCTTGAAGAAAGAACCGCTGGAAAGTCCAAAAATCCAATACTTATTTGATCCTTAAAAGAAAGAAGAATTTGGTTGAGAAAAGTGTTTGTGAAACATGAGTTGAAGTGGTGATGAAAGTGCACATCGTAGGACGAGGAAACACCTTGAAGAAGGGGAACCCTCATGGGCTGTCCCAGCTACTCGCCCACGACCCCTACAACATAGACGAAGTGGGTCTAGAGGTGGAGGCGGGGTCACAACTAGACTCACTAGAGAAATGGCCACAATTATTGCTAATATGAGAAATGTAACTTAGCAGTACATGACCATGCATGAGATGCTAATGAGCATGCAGGGTCGATGAGGGTACCCAATTCCTCCATACGCAGTCCTGAAAATGCATTTCATGACACTCGAAGGTACTACCATGAAGAAGAAGTCCAAAGCTATTTGGCAGGGTACCATCACACAAGGGAAGAAACTCCCCAAGAAAGGGAGGTTGAGGTTGATACGTCAACCAATTACGCCTCGGAACGACCCTATGAGGTCCCGTGTAACTTTTCTCCAAACTATGAACCAGAGGATCAATCTCAGAGGTCAACAAGTGTCTTTGACAGAATAATCCTAGGCTTGCCTAAAAATAGGTAGGCTCCCTCGTCATCTGCGCCTAGAAATAGACAGTTCATCCGTCTCCTCCTGTACATAGGAATAGGCAACAAGAGCCTCATCGGAATGAAAGGAAAGAACTGGTTTACCATGAAGAGCGTTAGATCCATTCTTATAGAAATAGGCGTGAGAGAAGGGACCCGGCTATGAGTGAGGATGAACCCTCCCAACCACCTCTCCAAACTCACCAATGGGAGAAGGAGAATTTTGACTAGCCACAGAGGTCCTGCGACCTCGATGACGATGATGACCATTCACCATTCTCACAAGCCATTAGGAACCCCCCAATGCTAAACCAGTTCACACTCCCTAAAATCCCTAAGTATGATAGGAGACGTGACCCCGCGAAACACCTCAACAACTTCAAGACACATATGAATTTAAAAGGGGCCACCCCAGCCATGAAGTACATGGCCTTCCACTTGACCTTGAGTGGAGGAGTTGAAATCTAGTATACAAGGTTGCAAGAAGGCGACATCCAGAGCTGGCTAGGTCTCAAAAGGATGTTCATAAAACGCTTCGCTACTAGCAAATAGGGCGAAAGGCCTATTCAACGATTGCAAGATATGCGACAACAACAAGGCGAGACGCTGAAAAGTTTCCTGTCCCGTTTTACTGACAAAATGACCTACTATGTGCAAGTCACAGATAGAGAAGCTTTGACTGGTTTAAGATGAGGTTTGGACATGAACTCTCTCTTGTGGAGAGACGTACACAACAAAGACCCGACTACCTATGATGCCCTATTAGAAATGATAAGGTGAGAGATCATCAATGAAGAATTGAGAGATCATGGGAACAGGGCCAGTCAACGACTTCCCTCTCCTCAGATACAAAGGGAGAGAGGTCCCACCTCCCATTTAATAGATCACCAGACCCTCCTCAATCATGGACAAGCACTAGCTGCAGCAACACTTAATGCAGTACCCACTTTAGCCTACAAGGAAGTAAACATTGATGCTGAAATGCATCAGCGCCATCCCTACTAGAGGCACCCACAAAAGGGAAGAGGTATGGAGCGATGCACTGAACCTAGAAATAAGAATGAAGCGCCAATTATTGTACCTACCATCAATCCCATGGCCACCGTATGGAGAACTGTTGGGATGTCGCAAGACATTCCCGCAACACAAATCAAGGAAGAGGCAAGACCTTCGAAGAGATGCTCCTCCTAGGCAAACCCAACAGTGGGAGAATGTTAAGCAAAGGCACCCCAACAGAAATGACCCCCCAAGTGGAAGGGATAATGATACAGAAAGGCCTAAAGAAGGTCAAAGGCAAAGACGAAGCCCCCCAACAAACAATAGCCAGGAACCCATGAGGGAAATTGACACAATCATTGGAGGCCCACATGTTGGGAGAGAATCTAGAAACTCGTAAAAAATTATGATAGGGAAGCAAAAGACCCTTCTATGACAAGTTTCATAGTTAACCAATCTTCTGCTAGAAGAGCAATTCCACCAATCACATTTACTCAAGAAGACGCAGTAAGTGTACATTATCCACACTGTGGCACCCTAGTGGTAAGGGCAATTGTGGCTCACAATGGCCTGAAAAGAATGTTAGTGGTTAATGGAAGCTCGGTCAATATCATCTTGGGAACCACCTTTGACGAGATGAAAGTTGACGACGAGCTAACCCCAATGAGTTCCCCTTGTATGGCTTTATAGGAGATAGCATTATCCTAATGGGTAAAATCACTCTAACAATAGAGATGGGGACTTCACCCTTGACTGCTCACCATTTCGTGGAGTTTTTGGTGGTTGATAACACCTTTGCTTATATGGAGTACTTGGAAGACCAGCCTTGAAAGAACTATGGGCCGTCACTTCCATTCACCACTTATGTATGAATTCCAACTGAAAATGGCATCGCCACCATCCGGGGTGATCAGTAAAGTGCTAGGGAATGTTACTCAAACTTCTTTAGGAAAGTTGAACCAAGGACCGTCACGTCATTTTCACAGACCTTGACATGATCGACACCCACGAACAAAGAAGTACCCCCGAACAAGGAAAAGATGTTGAAATGACGATGCCACTGAAGAAGGAGACATCCTTGATGTTAACAAAGAAGTACCCCCGAACAAGGAAAAGACGTTGAAATGACGATGCCACTGAAGAAGGAGACATCCTTGATGTTATACAAACCTTTGAAGAAGAGGCTGTTTGTAAAGAACAGACCACCCCTAAAAAAGGAAGGACTACTGAAGAAGCTGTTAACTTGGAAGAGCTGGATCCTCGCGTTATTGATGGTGAGCCTCAAATAGCACCTATGGAGGAACAAGAGACCTTCCTAGTAGACTTGCATGATCATTTCAAATATTTATAGATGGGAAGAAACCTGTCCATAGAAGTAAAAGAGGAGCTGAAAAGCTTCTTAATAAAAAAATCTTGATATTTTCGCCTGGAAGCATGGCGACATGGTAGGCATCGATCCAAAGATTAGTTGCCACCACCTAAACATCAACACAAAAGCTACAACGAGCCCTCAACCCTGAGAGATATGAGGCTCTAAAGGAAGAGGTCAAGAAGCTGATCGACAATGGATTTATCCGGAAATCAGTGTATCCCAACTGGTTTTCGAACCCAGTGTTGGTCAAAAAGCATAATGGGAAATTGAGGGTTTGCGTGGACTTCTCAAATTTAAACCAAACCTCTTAAGGACAGTTTCCCATTTTCCAAAATAGACCAACTCATGGACTCAACTATCGGGCATGAGCTTCTTAGCTTTATGGATGCATATTTCGGATACAATCAAATCCCTATGTTCCCAGCAGAAGAAGAACACACCTCCTTAATCACAAACAAGGGTCTCTATTGTTACAAGGTCATGCCCTTCGGGTTGAAAAACGCGGAGCTACCTACCGAAAACTTGTTAATAAAATGTTCACCGACCTTATTGGGAAAACCATGAAGGTCTACGTGGACGACATGTTGGTAAAGAGCTTAAAGGGCAGTGGATCATGTTAAACACTATAATGAGAAATTCCAAATTTTGAGAAGATATCGAATGAAGCTCAATCCTTTAAAGTGTGCCTTTGGAGTTTCTTCAGGAAAGTTCTTAGGCTACATCATCAACTAAAGAGGCATTCAAGCGAACCCTGAAAAGGTCAAAGCTTTGATTGAGATGAGATCACCTCAGAAACCAAAAGAGGTACAGAGCCTCACAGGATGAGTAGCAGCCTTTAACCGCTTCATCTCTAAGGCAACAGACAAGTACCTACCCTTCTTTAAGATCATGAAAGGAAGAAATAAATTTCAATGGACAGAGGAGTGTGAGGTAGCCTTACAAGGGCTGAGAAAGCATTTGGGGCAGGCCCTCCTCCTATCCAAACCTAAGGATCATGAGCCACTACAGTTATACTTAGCAGTAACTTCCGAGGCCATCAGTTCGATTTTGATAAGAGAAGAAAATGATCACCATCTGCCTATTTACTACGTCAGTAAAGCACTCTGGCAACAGAAACTCACTATCCAGACATTAAAAAATAGCTCTTTCTTTGATAACAGAATCAAGAAAGTTGAGACCAATTTCTAAGCTCATAGTATACACATGTTGACGAACTTCCTCCTCAAGCAAGTGCTGCAGAAGCACGATGCTTCATGGAGGTTACTTAAATGGGCTATGGAACTAAGTGAGTTTGATATCGTCTTTAAACCAAGGGTAGCCATCAAGGATCAGGCCTTGGTAGATTTTGTGGCAGAATTCACTCCTGTTCCAGAAATAGAAAAAGAGATGAAACCTGTCGAACTTCCAACCTGGACCTTTTCAGTTGATGGATCTTCAGGAGAGATAGGGCCAGGAGCACAGGTTGTCTTAATCAGTCCAGAGGGCCATAAGCTTACATGTGCTGTGAGATTTGGTTTTAAAGCCACCAACAATGCAGCAGAATATGATGCCCTCATCTCCGGCCTAAGGTTAGCCAAATAGATGTAAGTAAAGAGGCTCGTCATCAATAGTGACTCCCAGCTAGTAACTGGTGCAGATCCCAGGTTCTGAAAATGTCCATGCCGACACACTATCTAAATTAGCAAGCAACAAAGATTTTGAACTGATCACATTTGTGCCTATAGAAAATCTTTCCAGACCTTCTACCACCACTATCAAGGTAGTTGTGTAGCTTGAGGACACTCCATCTTAGACGAAACCTATCATATCTTTCATCAAAGACTAGACCCTAACCCCTGAAAAGGAGGAGGTTCAGAAACTCAGAAGGAGAGCTACCCACTTCGTCTTCTAGGACGACGTACCATACAAACAAAGTTTCTCACTGTCCTCGCTCAGATGCATTAGAGAAGATCAAGCCAATTATGTACTCAGAGAAATCCATGAAGGAACGTATGGAAACCAAACTGGAGGATGGTCCTTAGCGTAGGAAGTACTAAGACAATGATACTACTGGCCTACCTTGAAAAAGGATGCGCAACAGTTTGTTAGAAAATGCGATAAGTGTCAGCACTACTATTCAAAGGCAGCCTTCTCGAGAGTTGAATGTTGTATCCAGTCTTTGGCCATTTGAAAAATGGGAAATTGATCTAATAGGACCTCTCCCCAAAGGGAGATGAAACTCTAGCTTCGCGATTGTCGCCGTTGATTACTTCACCAAATGGGTAGAGGCTGAACCACTTGTCAAAATCACCGAGCCAATACTTCCAAGTTCCTATGGAAGAACATCATCTGCAAGTTCGGAATTCCATATTCAATTGTATCAGACAACGATAGACAGTTTGACAACAAGAAAGTTAGAAATTTGTGTGAGGAACTGGGTATCAAGAAGCATTTTTCCTCCCAGCATCACCCCTAGGAAATGTGCAGGTCAAGACTGTTAACAAAACGATCAAGTATACATTGAAAAGGAAATTGGATACCTCTAAAGGTGCATAGGTCAATAAACTATCTCAAGTACTCTGGGCTATCAGAACTGCAAGCAGAACTGCTACATGAGAGACCCCATTCTCTATTGCCTACGGGGACGAGGCTATGTGCCATCTCTTCGACAAATACATTTCAATGAAATTACTAACGACGAGATGAGGAGATGTGAGCTCGACCTCCTTGAAGAAAGGATAGACGACTCTCAAGCAAGATTAGCCATTTATCAAAGGGAGATGACTAGATACTACAATTCGAAAGTAAAAAAGAAGTCATTTCATTTGAATAAATCGGTGCTTCGAAGGGTATTCTCATACTCTAAAGAGCATGTCTCAGGAACCCTAGGTCCCAATTGGGAGGGTCCTTATCGTATCTATGAAGAGGTTCGGTCGGAAACCTAAAAAATTGAGAATATAGATGGAAAGGCACAGCCTCATCCATGGAATGTAGAACATCTGCACAAATATTATCAATGATGTAAAACATCTTGTGTATACAATTCGAAGTTCAATGAAAATGACTTTTAAATATATTATTTGTGCGTTTAAAATACCCTCCAAAGAAGTTAAAACCCTGAGGGATGCCTCTTCGTAGATGATCTGTCCCTACAAAGAGACGCGTAGGCAATTCGATAAAGAACTAGATCTAAAAAGGACCACCTCTGGACTAGCGAAATGTGGCACAAAAATTATGAAAGACAAGACGAACTGTTTGTACTTGTGCAAATTATGAGTTACACAAATACAAAACCAGACTAAAAGTCTAAAGTCCTAAAACGCTAAAGAGCCTCAGCTCATGCATATCAATGTACATAAGTTCGGAGATTTACAAAGTTCTAAAATGGCTAAAAGAAGGTCAGTTAAATTTATCTTTTGAAGTCTGATATGGTTAAGTTCTGAACTTTGTTAAGTTGTAAGACCTACTAACACATGTAAAAATTTTGCAAGTCTCATTATTGCTAAGGTTCATGTTGCACAAGTATAACTTTGTTATGTCTAACCTTCCAACACTTGTAAAAATTGTAAGTTTGATTAGGTTGCTGAGGTTCATTTTACATAGGTCTGACCTTGCTACAGGTTCGATGCTATTGAAACTGCAATATTTGTAAGATTGATGCTATTATGCTTTTAAATTTATTTTTCTAATGTCATTATTAAGTTGATGTTATTTAAAGTTCGATATAATTGTCGAAGTACAAGTAATTCAGATCATAACTAACACATCTATATAAAGCAGAGGTAGTAATTAAATAAACACAAGTATTGAATAAAAGAAGAGCTTCATTCAACAAAAAGTATTTACAAAGGGTGCACCGAAGCCATTACATTTAGATGAAAACAAAAAAAGAGGGGTACAACTTGAGAACTTTGCCCTAAGGAGGTGGGGATTGAGGAGCTACAAAGGGTACAATAGTATCAGGGGTCACTTCTTCAGCTGTGTTGTCATACAATTCAATTACTTGGCTCCCATCTGCTGGAGTTTAAGGCTCGGACTCCTCCGTCTCATCCTTAAGAAACTCTGCTCTCAACTCCGAGGTGTTGATGCATTGAGTGTTTACCTCCAACCACTCAACCATTTCAGTATAAGCATACCTCCTCCAGTACTTCACAAAACTTTTGTATGCTTCTGTTAAATGGAAGTTGGCAAGAAAATGCTTCTCAACATCGCTACCAGTAGTTTCAGCCTCCTGCCTGGCATCCACCACCTTTTTAGTCAAGCCAGCGATCTTGGAGTTCAACGCCCCCACCTCTCATTTTAAAGCAGAGTTATCTTTATTTGCCTTCTCCAAGGCCTCCGCTGCTAACCTTTGGTGGGCATCAGAAGTCTCCACCCGTTTCGTCAGAGAGGCTACCTCACTTTGGGAAAGGTGGACCTCCTTCTTCAACTTCTCAATTTCTGCCAAGGTAGAAGCAAGCTTCACAAACTCCTCTTCATTTTTTTCTTAAGAGCCTTCGCCTCTTCCTTGGCTTTGTTGGCAGCTTCTTCGGCCTGGGAAGCCTTATTAGCAAACCCCTTATTTTTGCTTTGAAGGTTTTTAAAGAGGGCTTAGCCTCTATGGCCATACCAAATGACCTCCCCGCCTGGGCCACCATCGTGACAACGACGTCGACGACATCTCTTTTTTCTACGAAGGATTGCCACTTCTCCGTCCAGTACTTATGAGATGTTGTTGTGACAGTTTGAATTTCGAGAGGAAGAAGGGCAAGAGCCTCTGGTTCAAGCTTGTCGGTCCTTTTGGCCAAAGCAGCTTTGGCTCGTGGGAGCTCTGATGTGGTGGAGTTACTCAAAGTCCTCGATTTCTTAGCAGGATCCTGCCTCTGGGCTCTACGACAGCTGGCCTCTTCTGTCCCTCAGAGGTCGCAACTATTGACGCTGCCAGTAACGTCTCTCCCGCAGGCACCTCGGAGCGAGGATGGGAAACGTCGTTGGAGCTACCCACCCTGGTGGTGGACACTCTAAATTTCTTCTTGGGCTCTTCCACCAACACCTTTTTCTCCCTATTAGCGTCTGAGAATTCTCCCAGCGCTGGATCAGCGTCTTCCTCGGGTTCTTCTTCTTCTGGGTCTTCTTCAGGATCTTCTTCTTCTTCTGGGTCTTCCTCGGGATTGCCCTCGGGTGTTAACTCATCTTCTTGCACCTATTCGGGCTCGAGCATTGGCTCATGTTCT